>JADLZN010003208.1:0-110524 GCA_018155175.1 Sinocyclocheilus anophthalmus
ATTTAGATAACGCTTTTATCCAAAGCGACTTACAAATGAGGACATGGAAGCAATAAAAATAAACAAAAGAACAATGATATGCAAATGCTATAACAAGTCTCAGTTAGCCTAACACAGTACAAGTAGCAAGATTTTTTTCAATTATAATAAATCAAAGAAACGGATAGAATTAGAAAAGACATAGAGCAAGCTAGTTTTAAGGACTTTTTTTTTGCTTTTTGGTATGTATAATAAATAAAAATAACAACAAATATTTTATGAATACAAAGGATTAGAAAGCTAGTGGTTTGTTTACAAGAAAAATGCCGTAAATGACTAGATTGGCAAGGGCCTAAAAAGGGACAAGGTTTTTGTTTAAAGAATATTCATCAGAATCGAGAGTGCTTGAGTTAGAGGTCAAAAAAGAGGGAAAGATTGTTTTTTAGCCGATAGCTGAAGATGGCTAATGGACTGCAGCTGCTCGGATGAGTTTGGGCAGTCATTTCCACCAAGGGACCATTTAATTCAAAGTCCGTAGACGTGACTTTTAGTTGCCTCTGTGGGATGGCACAATAAAGTGTCGTTCACTTGTAGAACAGCTTCTAGAGGGCACATAACTCCTGAAGTAATGAATTTAGGTAAAGGGGTGCAGAGCCAGTGGGGGTTTTGTAGGCAATCATTAATGCCTTGAATTTTATGCGAGCAGCTAATGGTAGCCAGTGCAAATTGATAAACAGAGGTGTGACGTGGTCGCTGTGGACTTTTTGGCTCATAAAAAATGTATCTTGCTGCCGCGTTCTGGATTAATTGCAAAGGTTTGATAGAACTGGATGGAAGACCTGCCAAAGAGAGCATTGCAATAGTCCAGCCTGGACAGAACATGCTTGAACAAGCCGGTTCCGAAAGAAATGGCCTGATCTTCCTAATGTTGTATAAAGTAAATCTGCAGGACCAGGCAGTTTTAGCAATGTGGTGTGAGAAATTCAGCTTATCATCAATCACAACTCCAAGGTTTCTGGCTGTTTTTGAAAGAGTTATGGTTGATGTGCCTAACTGGATGGTGAAATTGTGATGAAACGATGGATTTGATGGAACCACAAACAGTTCTGTCTTGACAAGGTTGAGTTGAAGGTGATGGTCCAACACCCAACAAGAAATGTCTGTTAGACATGCTGAGATACGAGCAGCTATCTTCGGATCATCCGTAATGTACTGAAAGGATAGACAGCGACACAGGGTCTACTGCAGAGCAGTGATATGAAAGCGCAATAGTCTTCATGCAATCATATGGCGCCGACGCTGATGGCTGCCTCCGTGGCGTGATCCGCAGTTGTTTTTATGTTTTTGTTATTTTGTCCTGTCTTTAGTTATATCCCTTCAATCAGTTTCACCAGAGACGAATTGTTGGACATTCGGAAGTACACACCACCCTATATTTCACCGGTTTTCGACTATTCGGTTGTTTTGCTGGACATTGTTGTCGGGGGGAGCTGCTGCGCTGATCAAGCGATTCAGGACGCGCAGACGGGGGAAGCGAGCCGGCACGCTCGTGAAGCTCAGGCAGCGCGGATTCAGAACGCCGTTGCCTAGCATCCATCTGGCGAACCTCCGCTCTTTACCCAACAAAACAGACGAACTCCTTCTGCTCTCCCGGACAAATAAGGATTTTTCAAAACTCTGCTGCTCTATGTTTCACGGAAACCTGGCTGAAAGAATCCATTCCGGACAGCGCGTTGAGTCGCCCGGGCTTTCAGCTGTTCAGAGCAGACCACGACGCAGAATCAATGGGGAAATAACATGGCGGCGGGACACCTGCGGTTACATCACATGAGATGTGGTTTACAGATGTAGGGTTTTAGAAGAGGTGGCTGTAAAGATCTAGAGTGCTCTTCATAACTGGAAGCCATTTCTGTTCATTCGCCGCGGGGAGTTTGCTCGTTTCATTCCTCGTCATTCTACAGCCCTCCGCAGCACACGTGGCTCTCCCTTTTAGCAACAACGCCTGATCTGATCCCAGACAACAGACCAAAGACACCCGGACTCTGTTTTTAAATCAGTCCGGGACTTTATAAAGCCAATCTCTCCCGTACTTCCCACACTACGACGCACATCACGGGCCCACCATAGACCGTAATATATTGGATCCTGTTTACACCAAAAGAATGCTATCACTCTGTTCCAACGATCAGCTTTGGGCTCATCTTTCACTGCGTTTCATCTTATACCGACCTCCAGGCAGAAACTGAAATCAGCTAAACCTGTATTAAGGACTGTAAAAAGTTGGACTAATGAAGCAGAGCAGGATTTATAAGCTTGTTTTGACTTCACTGATTGGAGCGTTTTTTGAATCTGCTGCCACCGATCTGAACGAGCTCACAGAGACCGTAACATCTTACATCAGTTTCTGTGAAGACATGTGCATACCTACCAGGACTCATTTAACCTACAAAAACGACAAACCATGGCTCACTGCAAAACTCAGACAGCTCCGTAAGGCCAAAGAAGATGCTCACAGGAATGGGGATTCTCTCTGTACCTACTTGGTGTATAAACCATCTCTAAACCACCTGGAAAAGGAGATCAAGAGGCAAATGGAGTATACTCTGAAAAATAATAGATGAATTCTCTTTCCATGACTCGGCTCAGTGTTGGAAAAGTCTAAAAGAACACCAACTACATAGACAGCCATCCCCCAGCACGTGGATGAATCACACCTTACATGAACCGATTCTTAACGAGTTCTATCTGCAAGGTTTAAAGACCCCCACACCCCGCCCTTGACCTCTCCACACTACCATTCACACCTCCAGCAACCCCCCCTCTCCCCCACACCTGCAATTCATATCAGCGAAGACGAGGTGCGCCAGGTCTTCCGGACGCAGAAAAGGAAAAAAGCACCAGGCCCGGATTGTGTTACACCAGCCTGTCTGAAAACATGTGCTGACCAACTGGCCCCATCTTCACACAGATCTTCAACAAATCACTGGAGCTGAGTGAAGTTCCCTTCAATTCTTCACACGCGCCCCTCACCCCGTCCCAGAACACCAAAATTCTGACTTATGCTACGACCTGTGGCTCTACCATCTGTTGTCATTAATCTTTTGAAACTGGTGGCTGGCCCACCTGGACTACTGGACCCTTGCTGGAGTAGCCTCTTCCGTTTCCTACAGTCACAGCGTCTGTGGACGATGCAGTAACATTGGACTGAATTATTTTCTGCCCATCTAGACAGACCGGCTTATGTTAGGATCCTGTTCGTGACTTTCAGCTCGCCCTTTTAACACTATCTCCCCAACCTCCTCCTCCCAACTAAACTATCTCGCTCTCCGTGCCACCTCCGTCTGTCGTGACACCAGCTTCCTTACAGACAGACAGCAGCTAGTGAGGCTGGGAAATACACATCCAGCACCCGTACAATCACTGGAGCTCCTCAGGGTTGTGTTCTCTCTCCACTGCTCTTCTCCCTGTACACCAACGACTGCACCTCTAAAGACCCCTCTGTCCAGCTCCTGAAGTTTGCAGATGACACCACACTCACCGGCCTCATTCAGGACGGTGACGAGTCAGCTTACAGACGGAGGTCTAGCAGCTGGCTGTCTGGTGCAGTCTCAACAACCTGGAGCGCAACACGCTCAAAACTGTGGAGATGACCGTGGACTTCAGGAGGAACCCCCCTGCTCTCCCCCACTCACCATCATGGAAAGCCCTTTGGCTGCAGTGGAGTCATTCAGGTTCTTGGGCACCACAATCTCTCAGGACCTGAGTGGGACACTCACATTGAGTCCATTGATAAAAAGGCCCATCAGTGGTTGTACTTCCTTCGCCAGCTGAGGGAGTTCAACCTGCCTCAAGAGCTGCTGAAACAGTTCTACTCCGCCATTATTGAATCCATCCTCTGCACTTCAATTACTGTCTGGTTCAGCTCAGCTACCAATTCTGACCTCAGAAGACTACAGAGGGTCCGGACTGCTGAGTGAATCATTGGTGCAACCCTCCCTTCTTTCCAAGAACTGTACTTATCCAGAGTGGGCAAAAGGGCTGTCAGAATCACTCTGGATCCCTCACATCCATCACACTCCCTCTTTTTGAACTGTTGGCATCTGGTCGACGCTACAGAGCTCTGAGTACCAGAACGGCCAGACACAGGAACAGTTTCTTCCCTCAGGCCATCCCTCTCATGAACACTTGACAATAACTGTGGAACACCCACTATTTATTCACTCATACACTTATATATCTAACACACACACTCAGTCTACACCTCAAATTTGCACAAAATATACAGTACCTGTACAAAAAAAAAATATATATACTGTATATATATACCTTGTAATATACCTGCACCCACATTGGTCAATTAGATTGTTGCTATCCTTTATTCCTTATT
The DNA here is from genome assembly GCA_018155175.1 of Sinocyclocheilus anophthalmus. NCBI lineage: Eukaryota > Metazoa > Chordata > Actinopteri > Cypriniformes > Cyprinidae > Sinocyclocheilus > Sinocyclocheilus anophthalmus. The sequence goes on from JADLZN010003208.1 coordinate 4,367, forward strand.
TACAATTTTTATTTTTATTATCTGTGTTTTCTGTTCTGTCACTGTCATTCTGTTACAATGTGGAAGCTTCTGTCACAAAAACAAATCCCTCATATGTGTAAACATACCTGGCAAAAAAAACTCATTCTGATTCTGATTCTGATTATCTGATTCTAAGATTCTGAATGACAAACCTCGGAAATCCAGGCAGACAGAGATGAGAAGTGGTCCAAGTACTGAGCCATGAGGTACCCCAGTAGCTAGATGTTGCGACTTTAGACACCTCACCCATCCAAGATACCTTGAAGGACCTATCTGAGTGATACGACTCAAACCACTGGCGTGCGGTTCCAGAGATGCCCTTTGCCAATATGGTCCTGTGACAAGTAGTCATCTGGGTTGTTAACCGTGTCAAAAGCAGCAGACAGATCCAGCAAGATAAGTAAGATTTGGAATCCGCTCTTGCCAGTCTTTGGGCTTCAACAACTGAGAGCAAGGCACTCTCGGTCGGATGTCCACTTCTGAAACCAGATTGGTTGCTGTCCAGGAGGTTGTTCTGTGTGAGAAAGGCAGAGACTTGTTTGAACACAGCTCGTTCAAGTGTTTTTGCAATGAAAGGTAGAAGGGAAACGGTCTGTAGTTCTTTAAAAGAGTTGGGTTAAGAGTGGGTTTATTAAGAAGTGTGGTTATATGAGCCTGTTTAAATGTTGAGGAAAAAACACCAGTGTGAAGGGATGCGTTAATGATATGAGTGAGTGCAGGTACAACAGGAGGAGAAATGGCTTGAAGGAGATGAGATGGAATAGGATCAAGCAGACATGTAGTAGGATTGGAGTTTGGAGACTTCTGCCTCAGAGAGTGAAGAGAAGGATGTGAACGAGTGTATGTTTGCTGGTAAGATGTCCTTGACAGATTGTGCTGTGGAAAATTGTGCACTGATGATTTTAATTTTATTAATCAAGAACATGACAAGATCGTCAGCTGTTAGAGTTGATGAAGGAGGGGGAGGAGGAGGACAAATTGTTAATTGTGTTATGATAGTATGTCCTTTTAGCAGTGGAGACATTAGCAGAGAAGGAAGAGAGAAGTGACTGATACACATTAAGGTCAGTAGGATTTTTTGATTTGCGACACACACTTTCAGCAGCCCTGAGCTTAGAACGATGTTCGCAGAGAACATCAGATAGCCAAGGGGCAGAAGGCGTGTTACGGGCTTGCCTGGAATACAAGGGGCAGACAGTGTCTAAACAAGATGTTAGAGTTGAACAGAAAGTATCAGTAGCACTGTTAGCATCAAGAGATGATAACTGTTTAGGGGGAGGAAGCGAAGAGGAAACCATAGCAGATAGCCGGGAGGGTGAGAGTGAGCGTAGGTTACGTCGAAAGATGACATGTGGAGGGGTATGTGTTGTGTCAGGAACCATGTTGAGGTTAAGAGTGAGGAGAAAGTGATCAGACGTGTGCAGTGGAGTAACCAGCACATGATCAGTGGAGCAGTGTCGTGTGTAAATAAGGTCCAGTTGCCTGATTTGTGAGTAGCCGTTAACACTCTCTTGACATCAAAAGAGGCAAGCAGAGTGTGGAAGTCTGCAGCCTGAGGTTTATCTAGGTGGATGTTGAAGTCTCCAAGCATAAGTAGGGGAGTACCATCCTCAGGAAAGGTTGAGAGCAGCCCATCTAATTCATCCAAGATGTTACCTTGTGGTCCTGGGGGTCGAAAAACAACTACAAAATGGATTTTAAAAGGGTGGGTAATAGTGACTGAATGTGATTCAAAGGAGCTGTTAATACCCAGAGAAGGTAAAGTAATACATTTCCAATCATTAGAGATAAGCAGACCAGAGATAAGCAGACCTCCACCTCTTCCAGTCAGACGGGGAGTGTGGGAAAATTATAAATTTATTGGAGAGTGCTATACTATATATATCATGTGTATTTGTGTCTACAGTCACTATATATTATATATATATATATATATTATAGAATATATTATATAAAAAAATTAGAATATATATATATATAATTAAAATAAATAGTACTTATACATTTAACAAAATATTAGTTAAAATTTACAATTAATTAAATTTAATGTAAACGGCAATTCTTGAGTATATGACTATTATTTTTTATCTAAAATACATCACACAATATATACTATTTTTTAATTATATTATTTCACCTTTTTAAATACATTAAAACAACATAGAAATTCAATTTTTTTGGTATATGAGATAGAACATTCAAGGGCTCAAGGATATATGGTTTTCATTCATCTTTTCCACCCTTTTATTGTCTGAAACCAAAGGAAAGAGAAAAGAACAGCCTTATCTGTTTTGACAGAGCACCTTTACTTTCAAACAGCATTAAAGACGATCTTCTCTCTTATGTCTGCTAGCAAGATTAGAGAGGAAGAGCTCTATAAAGAGTTACAGACCATTTACTGCTGTCGTTTAGCTGCAGAGAGCTTCAAAGTGAACTTCTATGTGGACTAATTTTGGGTAAACTGATTTTTCATGTCATTTCATCTCAGCTGATTGCATACGAGACTTTTATTGGCAGTGAATCTCCTCCAGTGGTTGCCCAACTGGTTGATTAAGTTTTTGAGGGGAAACCAAAAAGTAGAGCTCAGTTACGCAGCGGGAACCTTTTTGTAGTTTTCCCATGCAATCACTTAAATTTGCATGTAAGAACTGCCAGAATTACCAACAAGCGCAAAACTGTCAAGGAACCCCGTACCCCAATTGCACGCATCTTATTTTACTGGAATGCATATTTCCACCCTGTCAGGCCAGAAGGAAAAGGTAAAGTGGGACATTTATCTCCAGCCATTTAGTCAAAACTGTCAAGCAACATCTAGTTAAGTGTTGACCTCAGTCAGCGGGTGCAAAACTGTGTTAAACCAGCATCGCTGTGATGTTTTCACCAAATTGACATAAGTGAGGTATACAGAAATGGTCTCTTCTGCTTGTTTCCATGAAAGAAGTTCAGAAAGTGTGCACATTTAACCATAAGAAAGCCTGGAAAGTGTCTGTGTGAAACGACACTCTTGAGGGCCTTTTAGAAACTTATTTTCTTCAAGCAACTCCAATACAAACACAATGCGTTGAAAGATATGTCCTTATTTTCTTTGCTTTTGTGCTCCAGACACAAAAAGCATGATAAACTTGTGGCTCACTCATCTCCGGAGGTAAAGGTTTACCTTTATAGAATTATAAATCATGGTGGACAAAGAATAATGTCCATCTTAGAAGCAAGCCTGTGTTGTTACAGTGGAAATATCATGATGCACCGTAGCAATAGATTCAATAACAGTTCTGAGGATGCAACAAATGCTGCTTATAGAGATGAATACAGTCTTATTTTTGGGGCATTGTTAATCCGATAGACCGTAATGGATTCACATTTAGACTGCTGAAATGGCTTTACAGTAGATGCCTGTTCTAATGAATATCTTTGAGACATTATACAACTGTTTTTTATTATAAATGAAGTGAATACAAAAGTAGTTTACTAAAAAAAAAAAAAAAAAATATATATATAAATATATATGTATAGTATATACCGCCACACACTACTTTCACAGTTTGTGGTCAGTATTCCTCTGATTCAAGTCATTCCGATTCATTCATTCACCATTAATCCATTGAACAAAATACTTTTGTTCAACAAGGAAGCTTTGATTCAATCAAACTGCTAGTGTGGAATAGACCTCATGCTGAAATAAAAATTACAGCTGCGTGCTATGCGATCAAATACATGGCCTGAAACTTTCCATTCCGGAAGAATCTGGAAAAAAGAGTATCAGGATGTTCCACAAACACGAGCACAAATCAGCATATTTTAATGATGATATTCTGAAGGAATCAGTGTACAAACTGTGTAATGATTGCGAAATTAATCTTTCCAGCACAGTTAATCTATACATGTCATTGAAAATATACTAAAATCGCTAAAACAGAGATGTATTGCAATAATCCATTTCCATAACTTATAAGCTGTTATCATATTGGAAAGAATATTGTTCATTATTTATATGAATATTTGACCCACACGCTCATAGAGCAACAACACACAGCACACACACACACACACACCACACCTAGCCGAGATATCATATAGATTTATAGATATAGGATTAGATATATGATAGATAATAGACGAGATATAGCTAGACAGATTGTGCAAGTAGGTTTAATCTATTGAGGGGGATCAACCCTTAAAGGTTTTTTCAAACCTCAAAATTATGTGTTTTATTCTTATTACTAAGTTAACCACATCAAGCGTATTTTTATTACTATATTACTCCGAGGCTAGGGGATAGGACGTGATTACAGAGTCACATAGAGGGGTGAGTAGGGGATAAGACAAAGTACAGATAGGGTGGATAAGGGTCAGATGGGTACGTTGAAGTGGTCCAACATGTGACAAACAGTAAGTTTCAAACTCCCCAAACCCTTATTAATCAAACCTAAACTATGGTGCGCTAAAATCGGATTGATGATCGAAATCCGAGGGTGAGCCTGTTAAAATGTCCTGGGGTTGAAGGTGAAAAGCTCCGTAAGCTTAATGCCGTAGCACAACTTTTCATCTACTTTTAATTCTTGCACATTGATATGTGACTCGACTCGAAGGCATCTAAATCTTCACAAAAGCCATGTCAAATGATTTTTAAATCACAGCACTTTATTAATATGTTCCTCTCTGACGTTCCCCTCTTGCCAGAAAGGAATCGAACCCGTCTAAAAAGACTGATGATCTTCTCCGGTGAACCATGGGGAGCTTTGGCTGACAATAACTGACGTGCTGATGGTGCGCACCTTGTGGTCGGCCTTCTCCCATTAGCTACAGGTGTAACCACCGCAGGAAATTAATCCTTATTAGGGAACGCTGAAGGGGGTGCGACTCTGGACACTTCTGCTGGCCTATTGACAGACACATATCTGCCCAAGGTCCTATTACTCCTTCAGCCCCGGCTCTGCCTCCTGGCGCTCCGGTGCTGGCGTTTTAATGAATCTGTATTTTTATCATCTGTCAGTTTGTATTAGATGATAGCTTTAGATTTCTTGCAGGACATTAACGAAGCGCCTGTTTGGTAATGGGAGCGCACAGTGCAGCAGGAATGATGGAATGCGAGCGTTGAAGGAACAGATTTCCAGTGCGCTAGGCTCTTTTATTTGAGTCAAGGGTAATCATTTTGGATGATGTTTGGAGAGGCCTCGAGTTTTATCTTTTTAACTGCTTCCCCGGGCTGTTTTAAGAGACAGTGCTGTAGTTATGGCAGGCCTGAGTCATCCAGATGGAATCCGTTATTTGCATGCTCTGCGCTGATCAGTGTATCTCAGACTCTAATGCATGTGGGCTGTATACACAATGCTAGATAGTTAAAAAATAAGATAAAACTGCTAAAATATAAATTCATATATATTTGTATATATATATCATATTATATATATATTATTATATATATATATATATAATAAAAAAAAATGTGTTATTCAGTTATTAAATTTATTATTATTGAATATTATTTTTGTTCCAGAACTGTATTTTGTGAGGTCAAAATAAAATAAGAAATAAAATATTAATAATAATACTTACCTGGTAAGACAGGGCTTACCTCACAAATATATAAATTATAGACATGCTATTTCTTATTTTTTCATCTTTTACAGTATTATTATAGCTTAAATTGTTATAAGTAATATTACAAGCATGTACAGTATCTTCTTTCCTTTTTTATGAATCTATTTTTAAGTGATAATGAACCCCTTCATACCCTTTTAAAAATTCTACTATAAAAGATTTGTTTAAAGATCGATTTTATCATTCTTTCTTTCTGAAGCATTTACAGATTCCTTGCGTTGCGGTTATGCTAGATCTCTTTCGTCATTTGTCTTTCTTTTTCCTGTTTTCCTTTCGTCATCTTTCTTCTTCTTTTTTAATATTTAAACAAATTTTTACATGTAATTTAATATTTTTCTATTAACTGTTTTTAATGACACGAAGGCAATGGTATTTTAATAACCGGGAGTGAATGAATGTGTGAAAGCACTACAGTGAAAAAACGTTTAATAGTTTCAGGGCTTTGAGGGGTGCACACTTGTATGCTAAAAGTCGTACAAAATCACTGGACAACTGAAAATTATTAACAAGTTGAGATGAGATGCCCCATTCTGGTATTGAACAACAAAAGACTGAGCAAAATCATGCATAATGCTGGCATGTGCCATGCTACCTCTGTCTGCGGGATGATTTCATATTCAAGTAACGACTTATCTAGGACCTTTTTTACGACCTGAAAAATTAATTTAAAAATCAAAATTATACCATATGACAGCCGGCTATGGTGCAATGTCTATGGATATCATATTAAACTGTAAAATGACTATAAATACATGATTTAATTACAGTAGCGATTCAGGCTTTCACAAAAACAAAAAGAAATATAACGAAAATGATAACCTCAACATTTCAGTTGGTAACAGACCTTTTTTTAAGAAATTGAGACTAGTAGTCAAACTCTATAAATTTTATCTTGAATTAAAAACTGTTTTAGCCAGATGGGGGGAACAGCAACATCGTATTGAAATCCGTTGTCATTCACTGCAGTATGGATGTGCTTGGGAACACATTGCTGTTTTCCCGGTAACAGCTGTAAACAAAGCAGCACTGTGCTCATGAGCGCTCCTTTTTCAGATAAAGTTGAAATACAATCGATACTTTTTGAAGACACTCGGTTCCTTTCAGAGATACATATAAAACACCTGTATGCAACACCTAATTTGCATATTGCTTGGATTAGTAAGAATGAGTAAAGTGTAGACGAAGGCCTATAAAAATGTTGAAAATGTTAGGAAAGTCCCTGATTGTTTACCAGGTAAGCCCTATGTGGCCGGGCGCCTCAGCCCCTGAACGCCCGGCCCCATTTAACCCGTATTATATATGCAAAAACTAAAACTGCTTTAGCAGTTTTTAGTTTTCTGTGCTTGTACCGTGTGATTTACAGGCATTTTTGATCTGTAATTTTAAGACTGGCGCATCACCTGAAAACAGGAAGCCCTCGGAAACCAATTTGAAACGCGTCTCTCGCGGCGTTCAAACACGGCTAATCTGTGATACCCAAAAGATGCCTATTTGTTCTCCTCAGAGCTCACAATGTGTTTACTGATTTTTTGCTGTCGAGAAAATGCCGTTTAAGCATTGGCGTCTGTACCACCTGTCAGAAAGCTCTCGGTCCTGAGGGCTGGCAGGAGGCTTTGAAGGCAGCTGAGTTTCAAATCGCTTAATGATCAGACAAACTATGACAGATGAGATCTTTATAACCGTGTCTGAATGAGACGCGAGTCACCCCGGGCCTCTGGATGAGGTCATCGCGGTCCTCCCCGTCTGCCTCACTACACACTCTCTCACTTTTCATCTTCTTCATCTGTTCCTCCCACCCTCTCACGTTCTTTCCTTTGAGCCAGGAAGCCATAACAGCATCCCAAATGCCAAATCATCAAAGGAAAGGATACAATGATTAGGACCATCACGGCCATCTAACGCGGCATCAGGTTCTCGGTTTAAAAGCCCCTCACTTCAGAGTAATTGATAGGACGGTACCTCCTCGCACCCTCCCATATCCCACCTGCGCTCTCCACTCTCAGATCATGATCTGGAAATGAATTTGCACCAGATGCAATCAATATCAAAAGATTGACTTGAATCCGAGCTCTCTACCCCATCTCCAGATGTCATGCCCCCTTCCTCTCATCCATCTATGTCTTAATCTCTTCCCTGGCGCATGAAATGTTTACGCCGACTGGGAGAGTTTGGGGCAGTTGGCTGCAGTTGTGTTTGTCAAACATGATGAATGTTGGATTTAGCTTAGTTGGTTAATGTTACCTCAAAGATGAGTCTAGACCCTGTCTTCATACTGTTTCATCTTAACACCCCTAGGAAGTTGTGATGTATGAATTTATTTTCACTGCATTCTTGTTTTTAAAAAATTATCAAACTAAAATTGAAAAGTCTGTTTCCTGTAATACATTAATAAGTAAATCAAAGTGGTGCCAAAGTTACAACCTCCAGAGACATAAATTACACATTTTAAGTTTTAAATCCGTAGTTTTTTACATTTAAAAAACTAAATATAGTATATAAGTGGGTAAGATGTCAACCCTTTTTTATAATAAAACTAAGCACAATTTTTGACACATGATAATTTAAAAGAGCCTGTTTATGAGTGAGATTGTGATTTGAGACTGATTTTTGTGATGGTTTCTATTGTTTTGTTTTTTTTTGTTTGTTTGTTAGTTTTTAAGAATTATTTTTACAATAATATATCCTGATTTACACTTTTATTTTATTATTTAGTTTAATTGCTCTATATGGAATTATGTCAGCATTTTTGCATCCTTATGTTGTTCCAGACTTATATGACTGACTTTCTTCTGTTGAACACATTAGTTGATGTTTGAAAAATGTTTTAATTAATTTATTTATTTATTGGTTATGCTTTATTTTATGGGTCCTTATCACAGTATAATTAAACATTGACGTACTGCAACTATGTAATTATGCATCATTTGGACTCCATTGACTTTCACTGAATGGACAAAAACAATTAAACATTCTTCAAAAAATATTTTCTTATGTGTTCCGCAGAAGAAGGAAATCATATAAATTTGAAATGACATGAGGATGAGTAAATGATGCCAGACTTTTAATCCGTTTACTGTACACAAAACATGTCACACTATGAGGGGCTGAACCTTCTTAAAACCAAAAAAACAAAAATTGCCCCTGAAAAAATCTGAAAAAGCTGCTAATGTAAACAACTTAAGACGTACCATGCTCTCTCTCTCAGGTTGTTTGCCCTGTTGAGCCTGTACCGCACTATAAATGCTAATGCGTCCCCCACCAACTCATTAAAAGACTCTAATTGCAACATAGTGGCGTAACGGTCATTTGCCAACAATGAATAACCTTCATCACTTCTCCTCATCATCCTTCCCTTTCCCCATCCGTTCTCCCATAATATGCCGCATAATAAAATCATTATGCCGCTGCCGTTGCAACCTAATTAATTAACCCAATAAAGCAGTAAATAAAGGCCTAGCTCTTAAGGCAGGTCTGTGTCTGACGTGGCTGTTTTGACGCTGTAACTTTTATGCATCGACCTCCGTCGTCTGCCGCCCGAGAGACGATGTACTAAATCACAATTACCTGGGGCGAAACATTGAACGGAACGCGTGCACTGTGGATTAGCCTTGTTTGGTACACAAATTGGTTTGTATATAAATCTGGTTGAATTAAGTTTGCTGACTTCTGGCCCGGTGTCTTTTCAATAGTAATGCATTCATTATTTTCGGAGACACGACTCAAGCTTTTTCATCTCTCAAGAGCTCGTCGGAAAAAGCCTATCACAGACCCCGCTACACAAATGTACTTTCAGGTACAGGATAATTGAGAGCACTGGGTCTAAATGACCCGTGTGTGTGTGTGTGTGTATGCCATTTACGCATACACAATGAGGGATGACGTATATAATGAATGTAAATCTTACAGGTTTAAGCTTCAGAACATTCGAGTCAGGATGGGATGTTTGTGAACTACTTTGAGGAAGTATTAGAAATCTCTGCTACTCACAGGATGTTTGAATCTCAGTAGTTTTTACTGTGCCTGTGTGTTGTGTGTATGTACGGTACAGATCGATGGATGAATGGATGCATAGATAGATCTTTATAGATATACAGTATCCTTATGTGTGTTTTATTTATACGTTCATGCATTAAAGGTGCAGTAGGTGATTGTCTTCAGAAACATTTTTTCTCATGCTGGTTGAAAGTCTCTTCACATTCCGATAGCAATCATTAAGTGAAGTGATCTAAATGTATTTCCATTTATTTATATATTCTGTGGAAGGCGTAGGACAAAGAAATGTTCATCCAATCAAAACGCTCGGCCTGAGCATTTTAATTGGCTTTCCTACCTGCCTGTCAACTTATGTATTAGCATATCTCTGCGCACCCCGTTTGCCGACAGGACACGTCATCACGCTTCACACGCCGCTGTTCAGACAGAGCGATAATGGCAGCCAAACATCAACAACCGTCTTACTGTCCTGGTATTGTAGTAACTTTTAATGTTTTCCTCACTGGTGAATGACACTGATGTAGCCTAGCATCCCATTCCGTCTCGCGCCAAAATGCATATTTTTCATGTCTCGCTTAGTTAACACACCTGATTCAAATAACCAGCTCGTTAGAAATGCTAAGTGCATGATCTGTGTTCCGATCGATATGATCCCTACACAGTTTTCATTGCTCCCTATACTCCCTGAGCAGGGGAAATCAGTTGAAGTTTACTTCACTTTGGAACATGGGCTGGAATTGGGAACCACTGACTTAGCCTATTGTAGTAATGTTGTCTCTGTTATTCTGGTCTGTGAGCGTATATGCGTCAGGGGGCGTGGCTTTGGACGGGATTGCAGGGAGGGTGGGACGTTCGCATATATCTTATGCATTATAAATTTATCTATATTATATCTATATATATATATATAATATATTCTCTATACAACCGTATATTTTTAATATGTCCGTTGCATATAGGCTGTGTTTTATGTATTGTGTTTGTAGAATACATTTAATACTACGATTATTATAGAGAATAGACGTAGTACTATTTCACAGAAGTATTTTTAATATAAAAAGTAAATCCCTAAAGTGTAATAATATAAAAAAATTTTATATATAAGTTATCTATATTAATATATTATCACATGTTGGAGAACGAGCAGCACACACAGTTCCCTTTCTGTCAGTCACTTCGAAGTTGTGGTCGAGTTTACGACACAGGGGTCGCCTTGGGAGCCCAAACACTCTGACATCTTTTGGAAAAGGCCAATGAAATTGGTGGCATAATTTTCATGGCTGTCCACGTCCCCGAATATCCGGTAAAATTGCCATCATAGCCTCTGCTCACACGCGATTTCGTTCTGTTTTCTGAGCCGATACTCGTCCTCTCACTGCAAATATGCGATCCATTCACCTCTTCGATTCCTCGTCGGTGGTGACAAAAAATCTCAGGCACAGTCATCGTCTCTCCCTGCTCCTACCCATATCATTGTTGGAGGAGATACCGCCTGGGTGCTTCACTTGATCTCTCACGAGCACATTTCCTCTAAAAAGTGTACAATGCGCTGAGATCTACATGGGTGAAATTGTGTGTTACATCGTGTGCCTCACCTGTCCCGGTGTGTTTCTGTTGCGTGTGGCACGCTCCCTAAGCGCCTGCACGACGTTGTCTTCAGGTTTGGGCCGTGCCGCATGCTAAGGCATGCTTGGGATGGTTCGGGCCCTGCTTGGGTGAGGCAGGTGGCAGGTGTGGCTATGACTATACATTTGCTAGATTGTTTATCGATCTGCAAGGGAACCATTTGCTTTCTAGATTCCTGAACGTCCTTGCGTGTCGACTCTATGGAGACTAGCAGGGTGTAGGAGCTTGCTACAGCCCGTGCTCCCCCTAGGGTGGTAATGCCTTATTCATTCCAGCTCAGGTCCTTTCAGGACTCGTGGACGACCCTTCCATCAATAAGCACTTATTTAGCGAAGTTCCAACCAGGACGTGCTTTTAGAACTCTTCTGAAGGGTTCCCTCAGAGTGAACTCTTGTATTGGGGTTATGCCCCACATGTGGCGGCTCCTCTTGAGGTCCCCCTGGGTGTTGCTCCACTGTATGGACCATGAGGTGCCAGGTTTCCCCTGACAGACATTTGGTTCGATAGGTTTCGGGGTTTTGGTCGAGTCTCTCCCGTTACCAAGCCCCCTTAGTATCCTTTCTCTCGGGAGTACTTAACTTTCCTCTGAAGTCCATAAGATTGCACATCTTCACACGTGTACCTTGATAGGAGCCCCATAGGGTAGGAAGAATTTCCCGGGGGAATAGTCACTGTCCCAACGTTACTACCAAGACTTTTCAGCTGTTTATTATATGAGTATTATTATGGGAAAAGGCTCCGGCTGAGGGGACCTCAGCCTCTATGGCGACTCTCCCGGATGTTGGAGAGTGAGGTCTTAAGTCTTGGGCATTGGAAGGTTACGAAGAGGTGAGGTGCATTTGGTTGTGACACACTGGCTTGTCAACATCTGTGCCCCCGTGGACTCGTGACTCGGTTCGGCAGTTGTGGCGTTATACGTATAGGACCCCTGTGTCGTAACCCGAGATCGACCCCACTTCGATAGTGAACGACAGAAAGGGAACGTCTCGGTTATGTATGGTAACCCTCGTTTCCCTGAGGCGTGAAAAAAAACAGACGTTGCGTCCTCATAGCCCACACCCCCGAATTGCCTTACCGTGAGTGGGTGTTGAGAGCTTCTACGACCCGACAGACCAGACTGAGTGGAGCAGAGGCGTAGGCTCGCCTATTATACCCAGAATACGGGGCGGTGGCGCAGCACTTGCCAATTCGATTCGGCGCCACAAGCCAATTTTCATTGGTCACCTTTTTCCTCAAAGATGTCATAGTGTTTGGGCCCTTATTATCGTCCCAATCTGAAGCAGATAGAGGGAAGTGTAACGTCTCGCGCATTGCGCCTTATCCATATGTAACGAGGCTTACTATACGTAACCGAGACGTTTTCCATTTTCCTGTGATGCAAGGGTGTTTAAGTCTAGCTTTGTATCTAACTTGGTGTCGCAGGCAGGATATTGATCGTTTTTTCTGATCATGAGAAAACATAAATAAAACCATTTTCTGTTGTATGATTTTCTCAAATTGTCAATCAAACAATATACACTTATAAACTAAAGAGCTAAAAACGGTTGTCTGATGCAAGCATTGCACCATTTAATTTCTTTCTTTCAATAAACGTCCTGACTTCCTCTTGAAAAGCATCACAGCCCTGGCAGATGATTACAACTCTGTCTTGGAGATATTTTCATAAAACCTATTTCGATCTACATCGATTTCAGTGACATCTCTTGTGCCACAATTGACTGCCAAGTACCGCTGCTGCAGAATGCTTTAGCTTTTTTGCATCATATTCAATAGTGCCAATAGACACTCGTGTATAAACATCCTGGCCTGGTCTGTTATTCTCTCACTGTCTGGTAGTGCATGAATGACTAACTCATAGTGGCAAATTGACTGTCATTGCTCATGTTACACCTACTATATGTACGGCATCACCACAAAGCTCAGATCGTATTCTTGAGCCCATCCTTTACATGCAGACACACCACACCACACACACACACACACACACACACATACACATCACAAGCTTTTTTTTCCACGCCAGTCACCTGCTGTAAGCTTTAATTTTGCTTATTCCGGGATTTGTGCAGTGTCTTGCTTACCCCTGTGTTTTGTTTCTCAGAATCATACCAGACATGATTGGTTAGTCGTTTATTTTACAGGCCTGCCCCTTCCCACTCCTTGAATATATATGAGTTATTTTTTACACAGTCCATCTTGATGCAGTTGCGCGGTAGGTTTTAAGTCAGTATTTCTAGTTCATAACGTCCTTATCCACGATCATAGTTCTCCTAAATGTTAATCTATAGTAAATTTGTTTTAGAATAGATAAGTAATATATAATTAATTATTATTATAAGAAATATAATTAATATGAAATATTATATATTACAATTAATAATCATTTTATGGGTTGTTGCACTGCACTACTCATATTGTTTAATGATTCTAAAATATAGTTAATACAAATATTTTTTAAACTTTTATGTGCATTTAGTTATTTACTAATAACAATAATAATGAAAATTATTATATTACATTTTAAGTGATCATATAATCCCTCTACTCTTTAGATCAAGTGTCATGATTTTAAAAGAAAGAAAAGAAAATAGAAACTAAACGTTGTACAATATAAAATTGGTTAGACTACGTACTTTACAGTTATTATAATACATTTTGTAATTTAAAACAATTATTGTGTGAAATAGTATTACTCTTAAATAATAATACATTAGGTAAGTAAGTATTTCGTAACTTCATTAATTTCTTACTAATAATATCTAATAATAACTATTAGTATTTTTATCAGTATTATTATTATGATTGGAGTAATTTTTCACAAGACTGTTTTTAATGTATAATATATTATAATTATAAGACAATAAGAACTACTACTATTGATTATATTATTATTATGGGAGTAATTTGTACACAATACTGTTTTGAATGTAATAATACTCACTAATAAGATAAATAAATAAACTCAAACTTATTTTTTTATAAACATTAGGGTGCATTTGCACTTAATGTTCTATTATTGTATAAATTTCTGTGTGTGGGTGTGTTTGTTGGGGGGTGTGGTGGGTTTGTGTGGGTGTAATAGAAATCAGAACTTCTTTGAAATGAAAAATATTTTCTCATAAGGTATCAAATAATTCTGATAGTTAACAAGGCATCAAAAATATTTTAATATTATAAAATATTATGTCAAAACTATAATTATGTAAGATATTATATTAGTTACTATTATTGCTGAGAACAAGCTATTACAAGATATTACATAATGCATTTAATTATGAATGTTTTATAAACCAGAATATATACAAGCTTCAAGTAAAATGTTCCCTGCGTCTTTGTGTGTGTGTTCTCCTCATGAGAGCAGCAGAAGCCGGTGATCCATCTTACAGCCATGTTTTTGTTCAGTTCACATATAGGCTTTGAAATAGTGTGTTTACATCTATCGTACCAGGCTCTATCTTCAATGCCTCTGTAGGAAAGACCAGGGCAAAGATATTCATCATAGCAATGCACACGAGGAACGCTAAATAAACCTGTGATATCTCATCAGCGCATAACCACACGGAGCATGTATTTCACCTGCTGCTGACTGGGTTTTAACAGTATCCGTCCCCCACGAGCCATATTTTCTCACCTACACATATCTGCTTTTTTAGATGCTCTAAAGCATGCTTTTTCCCGACCAGAGGGAAATGTAGAACTAAGGAGATAAAAATGAGGAAAATGACATGATTGTGGAATAGTAAAAAGTGGGCCTTGCATAAAACTACCTGGATTGAGTCCGTCAAGACGTTAGTTTCTCAACAGGCCTGAATCGTGAGCGCGAGATGCTTTGTTATGTGTTCTTGTGGGAGGAAAGTGAGGAAATGGCACAGTCGTGTGTATGTAGGACACATGGTTGTCAAGTGGGCAGGTTTATGTGCTGCAGACTGTCTTCTGACGGACAGGAAGAGGGGGGTGTGTGTGTGTTTGTGTGTGTGTGTGTGTGTGTGTGTGTGTGTGTGCATTTACAGACAGGAACTCGTCCCACGGTCCCCTCCGACAGTCCTTGCGGGGCTGTTTCTGACAGCCGGTCCCAATAGTAAGCAAAGGATGTAAACATGCAACCAGGGACGCCACAGAAGACAGGCTTGCATTAACCTTGCCTGCAAATGGCTGCACACCCCAATGCTTTATTAATAATATCTTGAGGGCGCTTGTATAGCACATCGTTTAATCGGGACTGTGAAAAAAATAATGCTTGGACATCTTTGCAAACAAATGTGGCCTTGTCACACGGAGCTCTATTTAGTGTGGGTGTGTAGCTCTCAAGGCACGAGTTATTTTTAATTGGGATGTAAAACATTGGCGAACAATATCTCCTCATCTCGTGTTTGTTTTTAATCAGTCAGTCAATCAGTTAGACAATTATTTTTAATTCAAAAGGAATGGACTCTGGTAAGTCTCACAAAAACTGTTTGGGTTATATTTCATTCAGTTTTCATCCCACTGTATAATATTATTGAATAAAAACATGAAATGGCTTTTATACAAGCCATAATTCATACAGGCGCACTCACACACTTACATTCTCCTTTCACATACATACATTTCTATTATCACACACTTACATTCTCCTTTTGCATGCATACATTTCTATTCTCACTCACTTACATTCTCCTTTCGCATGCATACATACATTTCTATTCTCACTCACTTACATTCTCCTTTCGCATGCATACATTTCTATTCTCACACACTTACATTCTCCTTTCACATACATACATACATTTCTATTCTCACACACTTACATTCTCCTTTCACATGCATACATACATTTCTATTCTCACACACTTACATTCTCCTTTCACATGCATACATACATTTCTATTCTCACACACTTACATTCTCCTTTCACATGCATACATACATTTCTATTCTCACACACTTGCATTCTCCTTTCACATACATACATACATTTCTACTCTCACACACACTTACATTCTCCTTTCACATGCATACATACATTTCTATTCTCACACACTTACATTCTCCTTTCAAATACATATATTCTAGTCTCATCACTTACATGCTCCTTCCGATTTTTTTTTATTTTTTTTTTTTTTTTTGCAAAGACATTCTTATTCTCAGACACTTACATTCTCCTTTCACATGCATACATACATTTCTATTCTCACACACTTACATTCTCCTTTCACATGCATACATACATTTCTATTCTCACACACTTACATTCTCCTTTCACATGCATACATACATTTCTATTCTCACACACTTAAATTCTCCTTTCACATGCATACATACATTTCTATTCTCACACACTTAAATTCTCCTTTCACATGCATACATACATTTCTATTCTCACACACTTAAATTCTCCTTTCACATGCATACATACATTTCTATTCTCACACACTTAAATTCTCCTTTCACATGCATACATACATTTCTATTCTCACACACTTAAATTCTCCTTTCACATGCATACATACATTTCTATTCTCACACACTTAAATTCTCCTTTCACATGCATACATACATTTCTATTCTCACACACTTAAATTCTCCTTTCACATGCATACATACATTTCTATTCTCACACACTTAAATTCTCCTTTCACATGCATACATACATTTATATTCTCACACACTTACATTCTCCATTCGCATGCATACATTTCTACTCACACACATACATTCTCCTTTTCGCATGCAAAATACATTTGATTCTCACACACTTACCTCGCTCCTTTCGCATGAATAGTTTCTGTTCTCCCACACTTACATTCTTCTTTCGCATGCAAACATTTCTATTCTCACACATTACCTTCTCCATTCAGCATGCATACATTACATTTCTATTCTCACACACGTACATTCTCCTTTCAAGTTTTTTTTTTTTTGTTAAACATACATACTTATTTCAAAATATTACAGTCTTCCTTTCACTACATACATTTCAATCTCACATACGTATGTTCTCCTTTTGCATGCATATATTTTAACTCTCACACATACATTCTTGTTTCACATACATATGTTTCTGCTTACATATATATGCACTTTTACTTTTCAACACATACATGTATTCTGACTTTCACACACATATATGTACACTTCCACACATATGTATTCTTTATTTTTACATACCTACATTCTAACATTCATATACAGTACATATATTGTCACTTTCACATATGTATGTTTCTCACTCGTATGCATGCATGTCTGATCTTTCCTTTTTATCCATTACTTCATATTTAAGCAGGAACTCTCTCTCAAACCAGGAAATACATATGAAAGACTTGCACAGCTCATCCTAACACAACTATACAATTATGCTATTCAAAGTCATTCGGTTTTCTTTTCAGTACATTTTTTTTTATTTTAATTTTAAAATATATGGAAACCCATGGTTCTACAGATCTATGTCCAAAAATATGCACTGATCAAGGTTTTCTGTGACCCCCCTGATTCCAATTGCCGATTTTTTTTTTTACAATTAAAATGGGACCGATTCCCCATATTGTGCCTAATTTATTATTATTATTTTTTTTTTTTTAATTTATTTTTTTATTTTTCTGTACTGCGTCAAAACTAACAAAAAATCTGCAACGTGAAAGCCCACCTGAACAAACAACAAACACCAGACGACTCTACTCTTTATATTAGTGTTTTATGACGCTTAATATGTGTATGTCTGCACATGTCTGTTTCTTCTTTTTTTATACTTTTTGTACTGGAAGCTTCTGTCACGAAGACAAATTCCTTGTATGTGTAAACATAATTGGCAATAAAGCTCTTTCTGATTATGATGAAAAGACAAATTCACTTTCTGACAGCAGGTGGCACTTATAGAACAGCAACAGCAATAGTGTTTCCATTGCTGTACACAGTGCTGCACTTATCAACACTCCTTTAATAATACTGTATGTAATTTACAGAAGAGGAAAAGAAAATGCCAGAAGATTTTTCTCGTCAGAAATACATTCATAATAACCCCCACCCCCACCCCAATTCAATATTTATGGTTTTCTTCCAATATTTCGAGCATCTGTCTAGTACAGTATTTTCTCGGTTTTTTACTTGCGCAATATTCTCTCCAGAGGGGGGGAAAGTCACACATGTTCAAGTCTCAAGCAAGTCTCTAGTCCCTACCATCAAGTCTCAAGTCACAGTACAAACAAATCAAGCAAGTCAAGTCGAGTCCTGCTAAGGGTCAAGTCAAGTCTCAGCATCAAACAGGAAATAATATATTTTTGCCACACAAAATTATAAATTTTTCCTCATAAATTAACTTTCTTAATTATACATTTTAAATAATAATGTTTTAAATATAACATTTTGAATATAGACAAATTCATACTTTGTATACCGATAAGTCTGTAATTGAGAACATATTGCAAAAAATACAAGATAAAAATATATATCTCATATTTATGTTATATTGAGTTTGACCATCCTAGGAGACACAGATAATATTTAACAGATGTTTGAAAAAGATTTTGCCTTAAATATCTCCAGCGAAGACTGGGATTCAGTCTGGGAACACGCTAAAGAATTTTAGTGTTTAACAAAACATGCTATTTCATTTAAAATAATATGCTGACTACAAATCACCCCTTATCAGAAATAAAATGGACCAAAAATTTTCATTAGATATAGGCACCCTATTTGGACTGTTTCTTTCACTTTGCATGATTGTTTTACATTGTTCTTGAAAACAATTGTCATTGCTCAAAACAAGAAGCCTGTAACTTATCGATTTCTTTGATTTTATCTTAATAAGAACTAAATTGACAGCTGTGCATTTAAGGTCTGTCTAAGCTTTTTGTTTTGTTTTGTTTTGTTTTAGTTTTCTGTTTGTTCTGTTGGAACTTAAAATATTAATAAAAAAATGGAATATAGAAATATGAAATTAAATGATAGGCCTACTCTATGACATTGATGCCACCAGTAAGTGGTGGAAAATCACTGCTTTATCACAGAAGCTTTCATTGAACTGATTCATTCAAAACAGTTGATTTGTTCATGAACAAGGAAGAATGGGCCACTGAATCACTCAAGTGATTCGCACAAATCCCTGGAATCGTTCAGTATTCAGTGTGTTGCTTAGAGATGTGCGTAACTCTTTAGCTGTGGGCTAAATGTAACTATTGGCAACCACGCTGAAAATATTACTAAATATCGTATGTTATAAATATAAAAACTCATACTAGGGCCATTTTGACAACATATCTTGGATTTTGGGTGCAAGAGAAACATCACTAATCGATGAAGCACTATGATTTCCGTGGTACAATTCCATATATTGATTAACAAAGAGGGATAGGTTACTTGACACTAAAGCACTTTTTGAGAGGCAAACACCAGCGAAGTTACAGTTTGACATTGTTAATTACAAACACGAGATTGATTATAATCACTTTAATTTAATGATGGACTTAAGCTGAATTTTAAGACCAGTGCTGTTTTAAACTAACAAACAAACTTACATACCCTTTCCTTTTTGAAGTGGTGCCATCCTGGCTTTGTAAATGCATACAGCAAATGCATAAATTTTTTAAGTGTTTCTCCAAACACCTCGGGAGATTCTCTTGCTCCCTGTATTTGGCGCGCTGTGTTCATGCAGTGTCATGAACTGCGCAGACTCAGATCACTTCTGCTGCTGGTCCAGTGGCTTGCGTTTTGTTTAGCAAATTATGTCGCAATGATTTATAATAATAATTAGAGTTGTTATAAAGTCAAGTTCTGCCGAGTCATGAAGGTCAAGTCAAGTCTCAAGTCACTTGATCTCAAGTCCAAGTCAAGTCATTTTCTTTATTTAGTCAAGCAAGTCACAAGTCCTTAAATTTGCGACTCGAGTCAAGTCATGTGACTTGAGTCCCCCACCTCTGATTCTCTCCACTTCAGCAGGCATGTGCACACATAGACATAAAAGGGGGCTTGAGCACCTGGCCTTTTTCTTTCTCGAGAGAAAGTTACCTTTTTTGGGGGGGAGTGCAGCTGTTTTTTTTATTTTATTAAATTAATATATGGATAGCTAATGTGCGTGTGTGTGTGGTTTATGTCTGTTTGTGCACAGCTTTCCCTGTCAAACAAATAAAAAAAATATCAGGTCGGGTTGGGAAATGTTGAGACTGTCGAGTTCCGACGCCGCTCCGTGCAGGCGCAGCACAGCAGTGTAGCACACATTGATCGGTACATGCGCATCAGGCACAGAGCCGCAGAAGTGAAGCTCCCTCCCTTTCCAGTTGTGTTTGTCTTGGTGTGGAGGTGAGTGGTGATGAACAAAAGACTGAAAGCTACCTGTGCCTCGAATTTACAGCTAATTACCCAAAAGACAAAAGGCAATTATAGTTAATATGTTTTCCTAACATCCATGACTCATAAGAGCTACATGATTCAGTTCACTGCATGATTCAGTTTATTAAAATGCATTTAGAAAGATCACAAAATTCAAGATATGGAGGCAGAAAATTTATATATTTATATATATTCATATAGTTAATCAATATAACACGAAGAGTGCCGTTTTTTTCTCTCCAAAAATTAGCATGATTACAAATGTGATATTGATTTTATACAGCAGTTCTATAAACGAGACTTTAATATTACGATACGTACGTTTAGGCACACTTATTGGGGGGGGGGGGGGGGACTGTTTTGCTCTATTTAGCCAACAAATAAAATTCCAATTTCCATCTCGGAGCAACAGGATGGTGTTTCGTTCCTGAATGAATCAAGCGTTTAAATGATTCGCAATGACTCACTTATTAACAGTGACTCGCTGACACCTTCTGGCGGTTTTAATTTCACATTTAAATTATCTTTTCATTTTTTAAATAATTTCAAACATCAGTATTCAACGTTTTATGTTTAAAATATCAAAACAGTATGAATACATTTGTAACTGCAGGTTAAATACATCCATGTCCCATCTGAGCTACATTAAACTGTGTAAATACATCTAAATGACACTTCTAATGCAGCTTCTGTGTTTCCTCTGCATTGCAAAGAAGGATGTGTCAATACGATTTCATGTAAAAGGTAAAAATCAATTTAAACTTATTGGGAAAGATAAATTTCTATCTGACCACCACACAGAATATGAAGCATATCAAAAACTTTAGGAGTCAGCTGACCATGATAGTCCTTAAGATATCAGCACAATAACACAATCAGCAAAATATCGTCTAATTATCGTTATCAATAAAATCCCAGGAAATATTGAGATATATATTTTTGTCAATATCGCACACCCCTAATATATTTAATGTTTTGATTAGAATTTTTTTTTTTAATTTAAAAAAAATGAGAAGTGCCCTTTTTTCCACTTGAGCCCCTGCCCTTCAAAATGTCTGTGCACATGCAAGTGCCATGCCGTCAGTGCCATCTTTCTTAAAGATCATCAGACGATCCACTATAAGTTGTGTTACTGAATGGTTTTTTTTCTTTTTTTTTTTTTAGGTCCTGTCAGGAATAAATTCCAGTTGCTGGTTTATGGGCCGGTTTGATTACTGTACACAGGTCTACACCGAAGCGACATGTCATGTCGTGCCACGCCACACAGTCTAGTTTTTTTTTTTTTTTTTTTTTTTTTTTTTTTTTCTTACACTGGACATGAAAACGCGAACATTCAGTAGTTTAACTTTGTGTCAGTACATCAGTTTAAATGCCGGCGATGCGATGTTGCCAGATATTGCTACGAAACACAAACAAAACTATCTAAAAAGAAATAAACCACAATGAGTCCAAATCTTGAGTAATGGAAATAATATAAAAATATTGCTGACCCTAACCTGATTCTGCCACCTCCCACTTCATTCACTTCCTAAATTTTCACATAAGTGGAAAAAACAAATCCATAGATGCTTATAATAAGTGTATCTGGCAACACGGCTGAGGCTGCGCCCGTGCCCTCAATCACGCACCTAACCTGCCTGCGGTTCCATCATACTCCTTCCATTTCCACTATACTCTCTCACACATACATATATTCTTCTCTTACATATACATGTTTTCTTTAGACATGCATGCATTTTCTTCTTACACACATACATTTTTTTATAATATTAAATGTATACTTTGATAACATTTGCAAAAGAGCAAAATGTATGAATGTGTGTGTTAAAATATGTGACTATGAGAGCAAAAATGTATGAATGTGTGCATTAAAATATGTAAACATGAGAGCAAAATGTATGAATGTGTGCATTAAAATATGTGACTATGAGAGCAAAAATATATGTATGTGAAAGGAGAATGTAAGTGTGTGAAAGTAGAATATATGTATGTGAAAGGCGGTGAAGTGAAAAAGTGCCATGTGAGAGCGCAGAATATTGATCAAGGGATATTATATATATATATATATATCTATCTATATATGAGACAATTTTGCAGCCATATTTATTTATTTTTATATTATTTAAAAGCACATTACATTTTCAGTAGCTCCATGTAATGTGTTAATAACATCACAAATAAAAGAAATTTAATATTCCTTGAAGTATATTTTTACTATTTGAGGAAATAAAAATGCTAATATAACAAAGATTTTTACAATTGAAATGTTTACTAAGATTTTTATTTAAACAAATAGTTTGCATTACACTGAACTAAAATGAACTGTTTAAATCAAGCTCGCATCAGCTGACTCTCAGCTGATCCCCATCAACCTATGGGAATATGACACCTATCTAAGTATTCATATATAAGGTCCCGCAGTAGTATCAGCAGTTTTCGCATTGCTCAATAGCTAATTACCCTCCTCCATCCCCAACTCCTCCTCTGTCAGTCAGGATTCAGCCTTCTGAATCAGACTAATTCTAAAATGTGTAAAATTATTGAACTTTAATGATATCTGCAATACATTTATGTTGGTTCTGTTCTGTTTACCCTGGCTGGGGGGGGGGGGGGGTATCGCGGCTCTCCCTGCTCATCCATGCTAGGCTGCATGGATGCGCAGGGAGTTCTTGCCCAGAATGGAACCATACTGCCAATCCAAACTGTATGCTAATTGTCAATCATCTTTGACGATAGTGGTCCTGACAGAAATGTGCTTAATTGTCATGAAATTGTAAAAAACTTTGATCAATATATTCTTAATGTTGTAATAAGCTGGATGTTTTTCTTCATTCTAAAGTTTTAGCTTCTGTCCTGTCTTACCTCCATCTCTACAATTTCCTAGCTTTTATCCACATTATAAAATGTGGGTGTAAAATAATACTTATTCGTGAGGTTTTATGTTGATGTGTACCTCAAATAGCTGCTGTACATTTCCTGTCAAGCAGGAAGTGAGAGCGCAGATATGTATGAGAGTCCGTCAAGAGAAGAAAATGACTGTTAGCAATAAGATTTCACCTGATGCCAATGTTTACTGAAAATGTTAGCTTAAACTGAATCTGTCCTGCAGGAATTAGGGATGTGGTTATTAGGTGCCTCGTGATTCATTTTGAATTTGATTTAGTGATTCTTGAAGAAATTTCTACATTATTCTTAAAGGAGTAGTTCACCCAAAAATAAAAATCTGATGAAAATACACTTACCTTCAGGTCACCCAAGATGTAGCTGAGTTTGTTTCATTAGAACAGATTTGGGGAAATTTAGCATTACATCACTTGCAGTGAATGGGTGCCATCAGAATGAGAGTCCAAACAGCTGATAAAAACATCACAATAATCCACACCAACTCCAGTCCATCAATTAACATCGTGTGAAGCAAAAGACTGCATGTTTGTAATAAACAAATCCAACATTAAGATGTCTTCTATCCATAATCCTGCTTTCTCCAGTGAAAAAGTCATCTCATCTGAATCAAGAGAGAAATATACACAGATCAAGCATCGTTTACAAGCGAAATGGTCCAGATCAGTTCTAAACAAATATTTCGGTGTATTTTAATGAGAGAGCACAACAGAGGATGAACTTTTTCATTGAATGAAGCACTATTATGGGTTTTGGACACATATATTGGCAAGAAGCAGTGGATTAAAGTTGAAATGCCTTGATGGATTTGTTTCTTGATTTGTGTCGATTACTGTGATGTTTTATCAGAGTTTGACTCTCATTTGACGGCAACATCACTACAGGGAAAATCTATTCTGATGAAGAAACAAAAACTCATCTATGTCTTGGATAGCTTGAGGGTGAGTAAATACTGTACATTTTCATCAAATTTTCATTTTTCGATGAACTATTCCTCTAAAGCTTAACGTTTTCAGCATCACTGCTCCAGTTAGATATTCCATTTCCGGCTTTTGTTTACTCCGTTGTTTCTCAGCCTTCAGAGACTGTAGCATTTTAAAATGAGTCATTTACAAAACAGTCGTAAGTGCATTAAGTCATCACGCAGGAGGAAATGACTTTGTGGCTGACTGGAAACAGGTGCTCTTTCAGATTCATTTAGCATCGCTTTCAAGCGAGGAAGTAAATTGCTGTGGGGAAAGCGGCCTAATCCTGTTTTTTCTTTCTTTTTTTCCTTTTTTTCTTGCAGCGATTTACATGCATTTGAACCCGAATCAGCTTCGGTCTGGTCCGTTGTGTCATTTTCAGCGAGACAGAGTAAACATCTGCGGCAGAGCTGTGGGGGTAAAAACGGCCTAATTAGGATGAAGTCCATGTCCTGTATTCCCAGCTGCTCGCTATGTTTAGACAGACGATGTCTAGTGCGGGTAACCTGAGTGCCCTCTCACAACGCAACCTGTGAGGTGAACGCAACACAACAGTTGGCGTAATAAGACAATTAGCCCGCGCAATTTGTAACATTCCTAATTGCACTGCAAGCTGAAAGCGCTTCCAACGCACCCGTCACCTGCTAATTGTGAACCTATCACTCACTAGGAACTGGAGAATAGGAAATGGAGAAAACAAAAGGTCTTTCTCTCTCTCCATCTTTGTCTCAAGCTCTCTCTTTCGTCGTCTTTTTCTGTCCTGATTAAATAAATGCTTTTTAATTATTTTGGAAGTAATGCATGTGTTCGCCATCCTTTGTCTTAATCTCAGCCGGTGCCTTTGTGAAAAAACCTTCTGTGATGGAGACTTGTATAATCGAGTGTGCTGAAATATTTACCATCGTCATTGGATGCCTGCCACAACGTGCAATTGCCTCGGCAGCCCTAAATGAAATTGTCCCTAATATGTTTCTGCTGATTAGAGCCTCTGTTTAGATGAAGAACAGGGTGATTGCCAGCTAATACAAAAAGCTATCCTTGAGTGCCGTCCATTCATCAATATTTGTTTTGTTTTTTTCCTTGGAGAATTGGCCTTTCTGCTGGGGAAAAATTGTAGATTGACTCGTAACTTCAGGCAGTAAGTGTTGATGTTGGACGGTGGCTTATCCAAAACTCCTGTTTGGAGTAAATAGCAGATGCTGTCGTGGTCGGCCATATGGAGCTCGCTGCGTCGCAGCAGACTGAGAGCTGGGAATGGAAGCAGGTGGAAGGTACAGAGATTAAAGACCCGCTCAGGCTGCCTTACATCACTATGAGTTGCACTTCACTAGCCGTGGTAAAATCTGCTCAGTTTGACGTTTCTATTCATATTGAAGATGGGTCATCGACTTGTGTGCAACATAGAAAGGTTACTTGTAAATGAATGTGCAATGTGTTGCTCCTAAAAAAGCAGGAAATTGCATTGCATTGGCCCTTATTCAAAAACTACCAAAATGAATTTCTTTGTACATTGTTTGTACAAAAAAAAACGTACAAAATTAGTTTATGACTTAAATATATTATTCCGTTTTAATATTAGATAGTACTAGTACAATTTTAATAATAAATGATAAATCAGATAATTACAACAGTTATGTATTAAGATAACGTACAAAAACAACTAGAAATAGCTTTTAATTACATTGATTAATGTGAAAATTGATTGAAATATACAATCAACATCTTATAGAAAGCAGTTTAACATTGCTTTTGTAATTTGCCATAATAATAACTAAATTAGTAATAATACTAAAAATAGAAGAATATAAACTTATAGTAATAATTAAATACATAAAATCAAACTTTACAACCATTAAAATTGGACTATATTCAAATATAATCAACAACAACAACAGAATAATAATAATAATACTAATACATACAAATATAAGAAATAAGTAATATAAATACATAAAATCTATGTACTAACATTTATTAAATATTAATGGGTAATAAATATTAAATATAATAATAATCAATAATAATAATAATAATAATAATATTAATAATAAAAATAATAATAATTTACAATTTGACTTCCTAACTGTGAGCATGTTTTATGAAAATATGGTATACTACACATAAACTAAAATTAATAAACGTAATTATTAAAGTGTTATGATGCTTTTAAAGTCATTTATTTTGTGTATTGGGGGTAACAGGAATATGTGACATGCTTTAATGTTCAAAAACACACTATTTTTCAAATACTGTACATTATTGTAGGTCTATGCCCCGCCTTTCTCAAACGCTTTGTTTTCTACAAAGTCACTCCTTCCGACAAGCGCAGTCTGATCTGATTGGCCAGCTGACCCAGTGCAATGTGATTGGCCGAACACCGCAAGCACTCGTCGGAAATGTAACGGCCCTTACATAATCGCGAGCTTCATCTTTCAAAAAAAATGTAAAGACAGTAAATAATGTCATTCGTTTTACCATCAGTTCAAGCCGAAAGGGGAACAGAGTCACGTGACAAACACAGTGATGAAGCTGGTATGTTTGCAGTACACAAACCATGGCTAAGACAGCTGACTACACTGTGATGTGACCCTGTCTCTCTCTCTCTCACACACACACACACCCACACACACACACACCACACACACAAAAACACGCATTTTGAACAGGTCATCGCAAATTCTTAAACTATTAACAAAACAGTAGCTGATTCAGAAGCGCTTGATTGTCATAGCAAAGTCAGAATTACATCCTCCCTTAGGTTCACGAAACAGTCGTCCATAAAACGCATTGCTGTTCTGTTTTAAGTAATCTAAAAGATTCCTAAATGCATCTACTTTTCGGAAGGCCAAATAAAGTGCTTTAGCTTTCGCCTAGAAACACACAGGTCCAGAATGCGACTTTCAAACACTAATGCGGTATGAAACCAGCCTTCTTTCTTGGCATGAACATTTGGGCGGCGTTATGCAAAAATTCCCACATGGTGACGTAGATATGTGGGAGCGTGTTAGAACAAGCCGTTTTAGGTGGGTGTGGCAGAGTCTTAACTTTGATAAAGAAATATCTCTTTGGTTTTGAGACTTTAGTCTTTGCAAATTCAGGAATCTTATCTATTCACAATCAGCTTGTAACACCCCAAAGAGAAAGGAAAAAATGAAATCGCAATCATATGACCCCTTTAAGTACTATTTATGTATGTATTTGGAATTATTTGGCAAAGCATTTATGCAAATCTATTATTCTAACAAATTTCTGTATGAATTGATATTCTTACATTTTGTTGACATTCAATTCTGTACGGCCATTTACATAAGAATGTGTTTATTTCTGCTTGTGTTTCATGAATGAGGCCCAATATGTGGAAAATAATGTACTTTTGTGTTATTGTAAGGGGAGCCTCTAATTATTGCTGAATAGAAGCTTGCGACTGTCTTTATTTATATATTTATATATTTAACATGTTTAAAGTGGTTATTTTTACTGTTGAAAAGTTTGTCTTTCTTATATTGTTTGCATGCAACAGCTAATACCCTGTATGAGTTCAAAATATATTGTATAAACGTAACGTACCATTAACAGTACACTAAAAAACAAAACAAGTTCATTCACAAGTTAATTTCTCATGGTGACCCGCTGTATGTTGTTCTATTGATCAAATTTCTTCATAACATCCAGCAATTATCTGGAAATTAAAGTCAGACAGAAGATGATCATCTCCAGATTATCACCTGTCGTGGCAGTATTTATTAGGGTATTTGAGGTTACATTCTTCTCTCAAGGGCAGAATGGCATTAAAGCTCAGCGGGGACTTGAACCGGCAGCAGACTGGTTGCTGCTCCATTAGTCTGTCCAGTGGACCAAGCGTGATTTCATTCATCTCTGTATCAGAGGCAAATCCACCTGATCTCCTGTGTTTAGATCGTTTCATACTGCAGCTCCCGATGGGCGCTCACACACAGATTCTGATGTAAAACGATGCAGATGTGTGTGTGTTGTGTAAATGTACACTACAGGCGTACATTTGAGCAGCCGGGTTAAATGAACTGCATTCAGAGATCACAGCAGCTATCTAGGATAAAAGTGATGAAAGTACATGAATGATGGAAAACAAATTACATCAAAGGGTTGCCTCAGTGTGTATGGTTTTGCAAGGTTACGTTACCTTGAATTACCTTTTATAATGTAAACACAAAATGAAATGTTTGCATGATACATTTACCTTAAATGTGATACATTAAGAACTTTTTAAAAACTTGATTGGAATATTAATAAATTCAAATACATATTATGAAATCACTTTTATTTTTTAATATAATTAAGAACAACATTTAAGATAAATGTTTTACTTGACTGAAATATTAATACATTTAAAGTGCATTAATAATAATAACAACAACAATTATGACATAGTGGATTATTAATTAATAGTAAAAATATTACTTACATGTATTGTGATAAAACTGTAGTAATAATCATCTAACACATTTAAGATGTCTATTTTTACTTGACTGAAATATGAAACATTAAATAAAAATACTATTTCAAAACATTCAATTTTTTAATGCAAACGTGTATTTATTATATTATGATTCAAATAATAGTACTTATTGGGGTAGTAGTCTATGACATTATTAAATAAATATTATTTAATAATAGCATTATACGTATACAACATTCATTTTAAGGGGTGGTTCACTGTTTTTTTCTAGGCTTGATTGTGTTTTTGGGGTGTAGTCTAACATGTGTTAATGCTTTGTTTTAAAGAAAAAAAGCATTATTTTCACATAATTTACCTTAATTCCACACAGCTCTGTCCCTTCTCTTAGAAACGGGCTGATCATTTCCTTCTTTTATGAAGCCCCTCCCTCAGAAATAGGTGATGGGCTCTGATTGGTTAGCTAGCCCAGTGTGTTGTGATTGGCTAAACCGCTTCTAGTGCGTGTCTAAACGTCCCGCCCCCTCACCTCAGCGGCATGTGCTCCACTTGTATTGTAAACAAAGGCGTTATTAATATCGCTTATCAGTTTGAGCTCAATTGAGAAACAGAGGATATTATTGAAGAGGATCGTGCAAAACCTGTGCAAGCTCGGCTTTTAATGGTAGGCCTATGTTTTTGTCTGTTGTTGTCTCATACTTTTATATATACTGTTATTTGTAAATACTACTGCTTATGTTAGCTTTTAATATACGGTTTTATCCTGATTAAAGCTTTAATACAGTACGGCAACTGCACGCGCGTCCATGTTTAATGCTTCTCATAGCTATGTGAAAATAAGTGTATAATTGTAACAGTTCATTGCTGGAGCTGAGCTCAATGAGAGAGAAACAGATGCAGAGTGTGTGCAGAGCAGGACGACGTGAGGAACAGTATTAAAAACCGCTGCTTTAGAACATTTATTTTTAAACTTGTGAATCCATTAGAATCACTAGAAGACAGAATCGCGATTCATATAAGAATAGATTTTTACATGCACCTCTAGTTTTCTCTTCCTCTTCTCTAAAGCTGCGCAGCATGGCCCCGCCCCTTTTGCTGCATGTTCCCGAGGGCGGGGTTTATCAGGATTTGTTATGTCACGAACCCAGGAAGTAACTCGTTGTAGTCCCCACCAGCCGTTTTTGTATGCATTAAACTGCCAGAATTTTAAAAGATAATATCTCCGTTTGCATTGAACTTTCAACTTCATAACTTTGCAGATATTGTTAATGCTCAAACAGCAACATTCAATAACAAGTTAAAAAAGTGAAATCGCAATAACCACCCCTTTATATTAAAATTATCTTATGGTATTGTGTTGGATTAATACATAATAATAATAATAATAATAATAATAATTTATTGTTGTTAAAATTTGGTTTAATATTGTTGTTAAATATTCTTACAAATGTATCACTGTGGCACAGTTCTGGCGAAAATATTATTATTGTTGTTTTATTGTTGTTGTATTAATAATTACCGTTATTATTATTATTATTATTATTATTATTATTTTATTATATGCTCATGGACAGATAAGACCTGTAAATAGTTCAATTGTGATTTCATATTGCCTTGAAGTTTCTTTTGGTTTATTTTCATTCATTTTTCTTTCACTCTATATGTCATAAGAGTCAGTTTTTGGTGCCATGCTCCTTCAACTTACCTGATCAGCCTGAGTGACAGCAATCTTATGAAATTCACACGTTCCTCAATCTCTTGTTTTGCTGCACCGCCTGCAGGAAGACTGTCACACAATCTGCTCAATCAATCTCTCTCTCTCTCTTTCTCTCTCTCTCTCTCCAGATGTACAGCACATTAAGCGCAGAGACATCGTGCTCAAGAGGGAACTGGGCGAAGGGGCTTTTGGGAAGGTGTTCTTGGCAGAGTGCTACAACCTAAGCCCCACTAAGGACAAGATGCTGGTGGCTGTCAAGGTAAGAGATGATCCCTCCATTCCAGCAGGGCCGTGGCCTCTCCGGTTACACAGGATTCATTCCAAAGGTCAAGCCCCTTTTTCCAGCCCCCCTCAAATGACATATAAAGTTGATCCCCCTGTGCCCGCCGGAGAGGGCTTTCTTTCAGGGAATGATCGCTAGACGTCGTGTTGGTGGAGGATTTGTTGACTAAGATCAATGATGGAAAGAGCTCTGCTGTGCTCCGAGGAGAGATCAGCTACAGTAGCGTTTAATATTTGGCATTGATATAAGGTTTGTAAGGGTATTGAGATATTGCAGTGCTGTGGTTTAGTCTTCATGACATAGACAGAGAGGAATGAGTTACCGCTGTGGGCAGACGGTTCCTGGATAATGCTTTAACATGGTTTACCACATGGGATTGTTCACCAAGGTCAAGGAACTCAGCGTCCAGTGAGATTGAGGTGCTCTGTTGAAGACAGTCTCTAGATCAATGGTTCTCAAACCTGTCCTGGAGTACCCCGAGCCCTGCACAGTTTGTATGTCTCCCTCATCTATCACAACTGATTCAACTCATCAGCTCATTAGAAGAGACTTTAAGACCTGAAGTGGGGGTGTCTATATAGGGAGACATGCAAAACGTGGAGTGCTGGGGGTACTTCATGGAGAGGTTTGAGAACCCGGGCTCTAGATCAGTGCTGATGATCTATGAGTGTGTCAGTTTGTCTGTCAGTTTAGAAATGTCAAGGTTTCAAGGTTTGACAGATGGTGCCATGTTGAAGTCAAACAATTACATTTTGTGTGAATATAAAAAAAGGGAAAAAATTAAAATAAGTAGTATTTATTATTTGTTATAAATTAAGGATTAAATACATATTAACTAAGAAATAACATTATAAAACTTAAATAATAATATAATTACATATTAGTAAATCCTGTTAAAATGTGAATCTGTTTTCAATGGAAGCCCGTTTCGGCCACTGGATAAGGGATAAGGTCGCAATTTATATTCTTCCCTTTTTTTCTATTCCGTAGTGGGAAAAAAAGTTAGAATTGCAAGGTGTAAACTCAGAATTCAGGGAAAAACATCAGAATTACGTGGTGTAAACTCAGAATTCAGGGAAAAACGTCAGAATTGCGTGGTGTAAACTCAGAATTCAGGGAAAAACGTCAGAATTGTGTGGTGTAAACTCAGAATTCAGAGAAAAAAAGTCAGACAGAATTGTTGGGGTAAACTAAAATTCACGAGAAAAAAGTAAGAATTACAATACTCAACTCAGAATTCAGGGAAAAACATCAGAATTGCGTTGTGTAAACTCAGAATTCAGGGAAAATCGTCAGAATGGCGTGGTGTAAACTCAGAATTCAGGAAAAAACGTCAGAATGGTGGTTGGTAAATCAGAATTCAGTGGACAAAAAAAAGAAAAAAAAGTCAGAATTGCGTGGTGGTAAACTCCGAATCAGAGAAAAAGTCAGAATTAGGATACGTCAACTCAGAATTCAGGGAAAAACATCAGAATTGCGTGGTGTAAACTCAGAATTCAGGGAAAAACGTCAGAATTGTGGTGTAAACTCAGAATTCAGGGAAAAACGTCAGAATTGTGGTGTAAACTCAGAATTCAGGGAAAAACGTCAGAATTGCATGGTGTAAACTCAGAATTCAGGGAAAAACGTCAGAATTGTGGTGTAAACTCAGAATTCAGGGAAAAACGTCAGAATTGTGTGGTGTAAACTCAGAATTCAGGGAAAAACGTCAGAATTACGTGGTGTAAACTCAGAATTCAGGGAAAAACGTCAGAATTACGTGGTGTAAACTCAGAATTCAGGGAAAAACATCAGAATTGCGTGGTGTAAACTCAGAATTCAGAGAAAAAAAAAGTCAGAATTTAGTGGTTGTAAAATCAGAATTCAGGGAAAGGAAAAAAACGTCAGAATTGTGGTGTAAACTCAGAATTCAGGGAAAAACGTCAGAATTGCGTGGTGTAAACTCAGAATTCAGGGAAAAACGTCAGAATTGTGTGGTGTAAACTCAGAATTCAGGGAAAAACGTCAGAATTGCGTGGTGTAAACTCAGAATTCAGAGAAAAAAATCAGAATTGCGTGGTGTAAACTCAGATTAAAAAGTCAGAATTGCGAGAAAGAAAGAGTTTACATTTCGCAATTCGGATTTTTATTTGTATTTTTTTATCTATAACCCTGTATTTGAGTTATAGATATCTGGTCATATTGTTACCAGCACCCAGATCTCCCATGGGTTCCTCTTTTTCATCATTTTTGAGATGATGTTGGCTATCATGTTGTGCAGCTTTTGTTCAGGTCAGCTGGAGAAATAAATCTGGAGCAATAACACTGTCTTCCAGTGACAGTTTATCTTCCCTCAAAGCATATTATTCTGGAGACGCTGTGATCAAGAATGATGGTGCTGATGTGTTCTTTCTGAATCCTGTGATGGTGTCAGAAGATGATTCTCATGTGCAGAAGAACACAAGCAGCCACATACCCTGTTTTACCAGCAACCCATTGGAAGAAAATCATAAGTGCTCTAATATCTCAGTTTTTTTATATTATTTTAGACAGCAATGATATTACATATAGAGCAAGTGTCCTGCTTCTCAGATTTTTCTCCTAAGAAAAAGGATTGGAGGTTAAAAATAGGTTTCTCTAAAACCAAACTGTTCTGTTCTTGGAGGAATCTAATGAGAAATGAGCTTGAGCTGCAATCCGTTTAATTTCATAGCTTTATACTTATACTGCCTTTCAACAATGGTGTCGTTTTTCATTCTATTGCTTTATTCAACCTATCAAGGAAACTGTAGTCTCAACATCTGTCTGCCGGCACAGTGATCACTTAAAGGAAACCTAAACGTGTCTCCTCAGCTTTGAAAGAGCAACCTCTGAGCAATAAAACGTTCCTCTGGGAAGCTGCTTAGCTTTGTCGGCTGCATGGAGCTCCATCACAGCAGCTGTTGTTTGAAAGCTGTCCAGCTCAAATTCAGAGAGGTCAAGTTTTGCATTGTATTTTGGCCAAAGAGCTGCCAGTGTCTCTCTCGTACCTTTGCTCTCCCCCATCTCCACCTGATGCCCAAGACCTCCAGACCCTTATTACGAGTGACAGCCCCCCAGGTGGTGCTGGATTCGTCCCCTCTGCTCTCTCCAGCCTGTACAGGTGGCCAATTTTGCAACACAGGGGTATTAAAGCATCATGGATAGGGATAGATACCTCGCCATCTGCGAATTGGTTCCCTCGTCCATCTCCAACGCATGAACCTCTTTGCAATTCCTGATATGGATTAACCCACGGTAGCTCTAATTAAAATTAAACTGCGAGCTCTGAGGGCGAAACACAATTATAACATAATTGAAGGAGTGATTCCTCACACACACACCATGATGCAAGTCTGGCTGCGAGAGGGACTGGGAAACCAATTGACATATCATGGCCAAGGCCGCAAAGGGGGGTATTTTTCTGTGAATGACGGGATATAAGATGACAAAAAGAAGGAGATGTACAGGCAACTATTTAATCTTTCAGAAAAGACAAAGACAGGCACGATCAAACCAGAAACGCCATGCTGGTCATTTGTGCATCTTCCTTGGTGCCCCGAGGTTTAGTCCATAGATATGTGCATTTAAAATTCTGAAAAATATATGAACTGTTATGAAAGAATATGTTAAACAAATCTTGATACTTCTTATGATGAAAGAAGCCACTCTGTGTGTAATGCTATCCTCCACTTATTAATCTGCTCCAAGTCAGTGCATTAACTTATCTATGTTTTTTGATTATGAATTATCAAGAGATAGGTTCGCTCTGTATATGATCAATCAGACCTTTTCATAACATGTGTTTTCACAGATGCGGACGTTTATATTTTGTTGTGACTTAAAAAATGAATTATAATAAAAAAATGATTATCTATGTATGTATGCATTAATTTTTTTTACATGAGGAAACAAAAGAATTATCCATTTTATTATTTATATTACACATAATCTTAAAATTAGTAAATAATATTATACTCTAAATATGCAATGATGTACACATTTAGTAATCCTACGTCAAAGCAGTCTTATTATAATATAGATATTCGACGTTAAATATATAAATTATATATATTATTAAAGTCTAGTTATGTATTTTTTAACTGAAGGTGTTGCAGCAGCTACACTCTTGCAATAATGGTTTCTTTTTTATTGTGTTTTTTATCTCATTGTACATTTTAGAGTATCTCAATTTAAATATATTGTCAAAAATAGCTCTGCGTGCTCCAGTGGTTTGTGGCATATTGTATATCGTTCGGGATTCATAAACCATTAGAGATGGAACCATTTAGATCCAGATTAGTTGGAGCAGTTAGTCTCATTAACCTGATTAATTGTTCACTTGAATTATGTATTACAGACTGACTCATTTAAGCTCCCTTAATTAATTTACTTGTGCTGTGAGTATCAAAAAACAATAGCAAAAGCACATTTAATTCCTGGATATACACAATATATCCAATCATATAAATGATTTGTTTTTGAAATACATATTTTAATTTAACTTTTCCCTACAATATCTTTGGTTTTACCCACAATGCTTTAGTATCTATTATTGTGGTTATTAGACAATAAACTGGCCATCTTATGTGTCTGCGCAGACCCTGAAGGATCCCACCCTTGCAGCGAGGAAAGACTTCCAGCGGGAGGCCGAGCTGCTGACCAACCTTCAGCATGAGCACATAGTGAAGTTCTACGGTGTCTGTGTAGATGGAGATCCGCTTATCATGGTCTTTGAGTACATGAAACACGGAGACCTCAACAAGTTCCTCAGGTTTGTGGCTGTTATAATGCAGTAATATTTGTGCTTTGCTTGTGTAATGATTGGAGATATGAAGGGAATCGATTATAATTGATTGAGGTCACAGACCAAGTAGAACATAATTCTGGAACCACTGAATTCCAATATGATGCTCTGGGAATTTTTCAGTCTTACGAGACCAGAATTTCTCAACCAGAGGTTCATGATGGAATTGTAGTGGGGCTGCAAACGGAATTGGAATTTTTAGGGCTGCAAAGGGGCGGAAAAATTTCAGTAAATTTACGGAAACATTAAAAAAAAAACACACACACACAAACATATATATATATATAAGTAAAATTAAGTAAATTTAAAAAATCAAATTAATATGAGATATAAGACATAATTACTCCCAAGTTTGTTAACATTCCATGTTCAGGTCTGTAAAATAATAAAATAATGCTTTTTAATTAATACATTTCACATTTTCCCAATAATTCTATACATTTTATGGCATATATTTAGCTAAATTTTTTTGCTCATAAGTTTACATACTCCTGCAATTCTCCTTAGTCCCCTTATTTTGTTGAAATTATTAGCAATTTGCATATTCTGCCTGAAGTATGTAAACATATGAGCAGAAATGTATATATTACTCATAATTACTATAATTCATAATGGACATTTCAATATATTTTATGGGTACTTGTAGTTCTTTTCTTTTTTTCATTCTGCATTAGAATGTTGCATACGTTTTCTTGTTGAGCGTTGTGATGTCAGCAGGTTCCTTCTGACTGCGATTGATAGGTTACAACCTTCCACAGAGGTATTGAACAAGCAATAGGAAGTGGTTACAAAGGTGTACATGGTTTCTGACAGAGCCCTGTCGAAAGAGCAGAAATTGCTTTCTCTTTCCAGCCAGCAGGATTATGGGGGATAACAGGTTTTGTCAAAACTGCTTCATACGTAAAGACACTATAAGGCGATACATTCGTGAAAGGGCAGAGGAACTGGCAGGGATGCAAATTGAATCATACAGTATACGTTTCCTTTGAAGAAAAAATTAATCTATTGGTAACTTTAATCAACATTGCACTGACATACGTAAATGGCAGCCTTAGCTCATTCTAATTTCATATTGATTTGTTTTGTTAAGTATTCATGAACGTTTTCTGATTTCATTCTTATCTAATGCAATCATTTTAAAGTGTGTTGTAAGCATCCAAATACGTTAGGGGACTGAAGTGGCATTACGTTATACTCACAGAGCTCATGGTCCAGATGCAATGATCCTGGTTGACGGACAGCCGCTGCAGACCAATGGGGAACTGGGTTTGTCTCAGATGCTGCACATAGCCAGTCAGATCGCATCAGGGATAGTCTACCTGGCGTCTCAGCACTTTGTGCATCGTGACCTGGCCACACGCAACTGCCTGGTGGGCAACGGCCTGCTGGTGAAAATCGGAGACTTTGGAATGTCAAGAGACATCTACAGCACTGACTACTACCGGGTAAGAGCGCTTTTGTTTTTGTAAATGCTTGAGCGAAATACACTACCAGTCAAAAGTGTTAGTAGGAAATAAATTGTTATTGCTGTTTTAGTTTTTTTGAAAGGAGTCTCCTATATACATTATCTCATAAAGGTTGCATTTACTTGTGCAGTAAAACTGTAATATTGTTACAATTTAAAATAACTATTTTATCATTTATTGTATTTTAAAATTACATTTATTCCTGTGATGGCAATGCAACATTTTTCGGCAGCCGTACTCCAGTCTTCAGTTCCACATGATCCTTCTGAATCATATTACATATCTTAGTATTATCAATATTAAAAGTGTTTGCTGAATATATTTTTGGAAACCATGATACAGTCTATGTCCTGACTCTGTTGTGTGCGTATAAATTAAATACTTTTATTCAGCAAGGACACGTTAAATGTCTAATTTCCACAAAAGTATTAAGCAGAAAAAAACCTGTCAAAAATAAAAAGCATTATTAATAATTGAGCATCGATAACAATAATGATTGGACATTAAATATTAGAAAGATTTCTGAAGGATCATGTGACACTGAAGACTGGAGTAATGATGCTGAAAATTCAACTTTGCCATTACATAAAATGATATGTTAAAATATATTAAAATAGAACAGTATTCTAACCTTTTGAATGGTGGTGTTTCCACAAAACCCTAATTAACCCTTTGCCAATTGTGGATCCATAATTGCATGCATAATTGTTAATGACTTTTGAAAATGTGTAACATTGATATAACTGCTTTAGCGCCTCGAAAGACCTTAATCAAATTGTTTCTTTACAATCATTAGCTTAGTCATACCAAGTGTTAATTAATAACAAGGTTAAAAAAATCAGCATATTTGCTAATTCAAGTTAATTTCAGGGTATTAAAGATACTAGCATAAATACTAACAAATACAGCACATTAAACATTTGACCAACATCTAAATCATATACACACGGTTCTGAATACAAGCTTTAATGAGCTGTGACCATTTATTGGGTATTTTAAAAATAAATTTAAGATGTTAAAAGCTCAAATTATCATATTCTTGGTTTGCAAGAATAATTTTGTAGAATCCATGAGGATTCACAACCATATTAGATTTAAATTAAATGATTATAGCTTTAAAGGGATTTTTTTTCCCAATGAACTATTCCTTAAAGGTTTGAGTGTGAATTCATATTTTTATCTACAGTTCTGATTCATTCAAGCTGGTTGGCTCAATTATATGCTTCAGATCCATTTGCACTTCTACAGAAGATCCTCAATCAGAATCTTGTCTTTTCTTGACGCAGACAGAGGTCTCTCGGTAGATTTGGCCTAGATGACAGAGGACTCAATTTGCAAGATGAGGGCCCTAAATGAATTAAAATGTATGTCTTCACTTAGCACTCAACTAGAGGATGAATGAGGTGACGCTGAATTTACAGAGCTCCTCTGTTGCTCGACTAGATTAAGTTGATTTGAACATGATTGTTCATCTCTCTGCTTTGAATGGGACTCCCATTTTTAAGGCACTGAAGTTAAATAAGAATTTTTCTCACTCTCAGAAGTCAAGGAATAATTCAGGAGCCAAACGTAAAGCAAACGGCTCAATTAGCATGTATTCAGATGTTATCGGTGGCTTGTGCTGGACCTTTGAACTGGGGAGACAAATGCCATAAACAAGCCACATCAAATAATATAGTATGCGTATTTATTTTTTTTTCAGCGCATTAAAATAATTTATACATAATAGTCTAATTTTTAGCTATATATTTTTTCATTTGAGAATTGTATTTTTACTATTTTGTATTATTTAATAATAATAAGATAACAAATATTATTTTGTACATACTTGTGCACTGTTTGTTTATTTTATTGCTTATTTAATGGTTTCTTGTGCAGTTATTATTATTATTTTACGATATACTGTATCTACTATATTATATGATATGTGTTTATATTTATTATATCATTTTTTAAAATGACAAGCATATGGGAGACGAAAAAAAAAAACCTTATGACCAAAGAGCAGAATTGTTTACAGACTTATGCCTCAAAAACAAATTTCTAAATGCAGATCCTTCAGCAGACACAGGTTGTTGCAGTGCCCAGAGCATCAGTTCTGATTGCAATAGAGGAAATATGTTACATTAACAGTAAATGTCAAATAGACCATTGCATCTCTTCTCCTATATTCTGTGGCTTATTTTCTTTTAATGGCAGATTGCACTCTGTAGAACAAAAGAAACGACAATCAATTTACCATTCCCAACAAACCAGAAGTGACCCAAACCATCACAGTTTTGCACAGGCAAACCTAAATGCAGCTGAGGCAATTTGCATTGATGCATAAAGATGAGCAGCATGAGATATATTATTGCTTTGTTTTTTGAGAATGCTATTTATATGCCTAGGTAGAGCATTTCAAATCAGTGACTCTGCTATTTGTTTGCTGTCTATGTAGGAATCAGCTCACTAGGTTTCAGAAACAGAGCTTTTATCACCATTTGGTGATTTTCGCATGAACGCAAACCTGATCTGCAGGTCTGTCTTAGCTTCCAACTGTAATAGGCACATACACCTCACATCTCCGAGCAGATATAAACCAAAATGGCATCCAAAAGCACATCTTCTCTGACACCGGTGACATTCTGACGTGTTCATTCTCCAGAAAGAACCTCTACAAGGTGGTCTCCTGGGAATGAATGCAGTCGGTTAGCCTAGAGTCAGTATTCATCAACAGCCTTGCTTCCTCATCCATGTAATGATTGTGGCATATAATCTCACTTGCAGAAGGTGGAGAAGCTACGGTCGATTTGGAGTCGCTCAGGTTTTCTTTGTCAGAGTAAATTTGTGCTGAAGGCCATGATGTAGGAACCAAACACCTCAATTCCCTGCCAGCAAGACCTGGCAGAGCAAAGTTGAGCTACCTTGCTTCAAATCCATTCAAATGTCTAGAGCTAGCAGGTTCTTCTATGAGGTTGAAGGACTTGAATACTCCATTAATTGAAACAAGTAATAAAATATATATTTATCTATTAATGAAACCTGCTCAAAATTCCAACCACATATGTCTTATTCCTCAACGGTCTTTAACTTCTGACGAGCGCTCGTTTAATGACATCATCTCTCGTCAGCTGTTCATTGAAACAAACATGCTATTGATTTTAATATGCATTAATTACCGCTGTGTGATTCCCATCCTCCTCGTCTCCGATTCTTCCCCCCTCCAATTGCTAATTGTGTTGCCTTTCATCGGTGCCCTTTCAGATTGTGTTGGCATTTTTGTCACCACCCTGCCAGTTCTCATTCCAATCTCAACGAAGCCCCGCAGACTGATTTACATGCATCTGCAGTCTCGTCGTTCCACCTCGGAAAAGATGGTGGGAAGCAATCCGGGAGAAGCTATTCAGATGAATAGAAGTTCAATCATTGCAATCGATTCAATTTCCCAAACACTCGAGCACGAACATATTCACTAAACAAAAACACTGAATATGTCTGTGTTTAGATTAGCATACTAACATACTACTATTACTATTTCTGCCATATAGCATACCTACTCTGCCTACTCAGTGCACTTTTCTGTATGGATACACTGCAGTATGCAGAGCACACT
This sequence comes from Sinocyclocheilus anophthalmus, assembly GCA_018155175.1. NCBI lineage: Eukaryota > Metazoa > Chordata > Actinopteri > Cypriniformes > Cyprinidae > Sinocyclocheilus > Sinocyclocheilus anophthalmus. The sequence goes on from JADLZN010003208.1 coordinate 45,074, forward strand.
GTACAGTGCACTCCACCCAACCTGTGTGATGAATGAACTGGGATTAAAAACGCAATCTATGTAAACTGAATTAAAAATGGCAAAATATTTCAATTTCCAATATTAAAACTAAATGCCACTCACATGTAATGTAATGTGACACGTAATGAAGCATGCTACTGTTTAACTTTGAATCATTTCAAATTAACTTTAATTTTTAAAACATTTTTAAAAGAAAAAGTAGGCTGTATAGAGTTAGTAAGTGTAAGGCTAGTATTTCATAACAAACATAGCCTATTTCGTTTGGTTTTAAAATATAGGAGTGTATGTGGACATTAGCCATGGCTAAATTAAATAATAGCATACTACACTAGAATGGTATGAAAGGCAGAAAAAAGAAAAAAGAGTGCAGCAGTTGGGTTCTGAAAGTCCCATGTAACTTATGCGAAAACGTATAAACCTTTATAGACAAACCTGCTGTGAGCTTGTTATATTTTTTTTAAATAAACTGAAATTGTAGTTTAATAACTTATTGGCTGTTTATTAGTACTTATAAAGCACATATTCTGCATGACCACATTCTACATCATAATTCTTACCCATTATCTAAACTTAACAACTACCTTACTAACTATTACTAGTCTGCTAAATGACTGAATGTAAATGTAAACTATTAATAAGCAGCAAATTAGTTTATTGAGGCAAAAGTTGTAGCTAGTGGTTTGTTAATGGCAAGAATTTGACCTTAAAATAAAGTGTGACCAACATGTCTTATATCTCTAATTAACATCTTTTAATCGGTGGTTTAAATCAGTACATCGTTTTTTTATTTTATTTGATTGTAGTTCTTTCCCTCATTATAGCTATTAACACAGTATACAGTCTTCTGACTTGTTGTCTGTATTTCAGATGTTTTTGCTTCAAATTAAACTTTGTAATGTTGTGACTCACCTCATAGTTTTTCTTTTATTGTTTGTATGCAAGTAGTATGCAGTGTCTTATTCCCCTCAATGCCTGACTGAAAAAGTAGCCTGTTATTGTGATATATTGTTCTAGCTAATAAAAAGAGCCAGTTAACCAGTCTTAAACAGTTAGCGTTACGCTAAGCTAATAAACTAAGCTCTTAGCTTTCTAATCAAAGCCTAATTGAAAACACAAATAAACATAAATGTTTCATTTGACACTTTTAATTCTCTGACATGTAATTTAAAAGACATTACAGTAGCATGTTTTCATTAATAATAAGCTATTTTTTATCATCAGACTGTGGGGGAAAGGATCTTACACATCAGCAGCGTGTTACTAGCATTGCAGCTAACGTATGTTAGCATCTTGTTTGACTGTTTCAAGCTCTCCAAACATAATTCTGTCTCTCTCCTTTCTATCTTTGTCTATTACCGGTGATCATACCTTCATTACCTTCATCCCTGGGTGACTTTTCTTGGCAAGGATGTTGTGCGCTAACGCTAAAGTGGGCCGAGTTAGCCAGGCGAGGAGCTCAGTATGGCCATAGGGAGCAGTTCCTGCCTACGCATGGGGAGCGCTAGCAGCGGCCCAGTAGTACCCTGAACTCCATCTCACGGAACAAGAGGAGTGTTGTTTGACCGCAGCAGGACTGGCATATTGCTTACACCTCCTAAAGGGCAGAGGCGGGAGGGAAAGAGCGAGCCAGCGAGGGGAGGGATATTTGCCACACATCACTGGAGCCTGTGGGACAGCTTCCTCCTCTGTGAGGAACTGGCTGCGAATGAGAATCACAGAAGCGTAGCTGATTAACATACACAGCATTATCGTTCCCTACATTAAAGACATTACGGCGGGGGGAAAAAAAAACTTCCCAGACCTTTAATTATAGTACATCTCAATGCCTCTATACAGTTTCCTAATCGTGACGTTCATATTTTTGCACTCATTATTCAGTGTAGTTTGCATTTTGCACATTTAAATGAGTGTGGATGCACAACCAGAGTTATTTTTTGTTGCTTATTTGATAAACAGTGATTTATTCATCGTCAAACATCGAAAACAGTCACATTTTCCTAATTCTTAAATTGTCGTCATTGTGCTCTGTGCTTAGAGACACGTCCTGTTGCCAAGGATACACTCTTGCCAAAGCATTGTGGGACGTGAGCCAATAAACATTTTACCATAATCTTAATTACCATAATTGTTTTTCTTCTTACTATTTTCTACCTAAATTCATTTCTGGTAAAATTAAAAGCGTAATACGCATACTATAAAGCACAAACAGGCATTCTGAGGATGTACAGTACACCGCAGGCTGCTTTGTATTCCTGCGCGCAGTCGATAGCATTACTCCCATGTGAGCAAACCACTAATGAGCCTTGTAATTAATACACAGTCACCACTTACGAGTTGAAAGCCGCAATAACCACGCGTCCGCCATTGAAACGTCACTCTCAGTTGTCCTGGCACGGCTGTAATTAACACCAACCCAACAGACACGAAGAGGAAATGGATTCTAAACCAATCCAGTCCGGTGCCGGCCCAGGGCAGAGATGATTAATGTCTCGTTGTTTTAATCAATTAATATCTCGCTTAACATGGGGAAGGTCTGGAGGGAGACTTTATTTATGGCTTTTGATGATTTGGAGCTGTCAAAAACCTTTAATGGATATATTTGTTTTCCCTTTCTTTGTCTTTCCTGGTTTCTCAGTTGTATGGTACCAGGCTTGACAAATCTTGTAAATCATATTGGTTATTTTTTTATAGCAAAAGGGGTTGATCTATTTACCAGCTTCTAAAAAGCAGAAATTAGGATTAAAGGCCCTTTCACACCAAAAACAAGAACTATACCGATAACTACAATGATCGAATTTAGGGTGGCACTTTATTTTACAGTCCTGTTACTCATGTACATACTATGTACTTATTATAGTGATTACAATAACTACGTACTAACCCTGAAACTACCCCTAAACCTAAGCCTAGTACCCCAATGTAGTTACCTTATATTACCAGTACTTTCATAGGTAAGTACACTGTAAGTGCACATACTATAATGTGGTGCAACCAAATTTAGTAATTTGGTTATTATTTACATTATGTAGTAAAAAAATCTAAAATTCTCTTTATAAAAACCCTAATATGGGGAGGAAAAAAAAAAAGAAAAAAGAAAGGGAAAATTAGGACATTTTGAAACATTATCCAATGTTCTTTTTTTTTTTGGAAATGTATGCAAATGAGTGCATGTTTAAATAGATAATGCCTTATTTGCACATATGCATATTGAACGAAACTGGCAGTAGAATAAAAAAAAATGTTTGCAGTTCTTAATCTAAGCTATTATAGAATCAACTACAATCAAGCTATGATTCATTTTTTTTTACCCTATTCACCTTTTTCAGCTGAAAAAAAAAAAAAACATTCTGAAAATTCCCATAATATAAGTTCTGTTGGTGTCTATCATTATAGTTTTGATGTGGAGGTTACTGTTATATAGAATTGAGCAATTTTTTTTTTTAAAACTTTGTAGTATTTACCTATAGTATTGTCAGGGCTGGGAGCTGGGACATAAAAAATGGCCCTGGCATTTTTTGCCGCGCCAGCGGACCCCACACCACATCAGAGAGATATATATCTATATTATACATTATACCAGTCAAGAGTTTTTGAACAAGTTAAGATTGTTAGAGTTTTTTAGTTAAGAAATTCTCCTTCGGCGCAAAAAAGCCCGTGCCAATTATTTGGGATCAAAATACAGCAAAAGCAAGAAGTAGTAAGTAATATAGTGAAATATATATCCGTTACTATTCTAAAATAACTACTTTCTATTTTGAATGATGATTGTATGACGAATGTAAAATTTATTCTGCTGCGATTTTCAAGAGCTGAATTTTGATGAATTTTTAGCATCATAATCCGAGTTCACAGATCCTTCAAGAATATCAGTCAAATATTCTGATTTTATTTGATGCCTCCAAAAAACATTTATAGTGGTTGAATAAACAGCCGAAACGTAGAATTCGGTAGAAGTCGAATTTTTAGGTTTCTTTGATTAATTAGAAAAGGTTCAGAGAAGAAACAGCATTTATCAGATCCCTTTGTGGAAATATACATTTTCTGTAACATTATAAATGTCTTTATCGTCACTTTTGATTAATTTAAAGCATCCTTGCTAAATAAAAGTATTAATTTCTATAATTTCCCAAAAAAATTAAAATAAAATAAAAATAATGACTACCAAGCATGAATGTGATTATAGTTTATAATGTTACAAAAGCTTTTTATTTCATATGAATGCTGATCTTTGGATCTTTATTACTGTTCAAAAAATGTTGACTGGTAGTGTATGTATGTATATGTATCACACTCATATCACATCTTGTTTTGAATAAGAATAAAACGTCAGGTCCGACAATATCGTGTCTTTTTTTATTTAAATCTAGCTTTATTCGCATTGGCCCATGGGAACCTCTATGAACACACTTGACTTGGCTAAAAAATCGTGGGGGACGAATTTATGTTTTATTAAAAAGTGTTTACGCATACTACACTCATGGCGCGCAGCCGCGCACACACATTAGGATAGGTTAGATGCCTGCCTCACTTGCAAAGGAATGTAGTTATTAATCAGACAAAAGTCCATATCAAGCACTTTCACCAATTCAAACCGCTACTCTCTTCTTTCTTGCTCTGCCTTGCTCTTTGGCCCGCATCAATCACGCCTGGGTCACTCACCGTAGAGCAAGCCTGTTCTTGATAAATCTCATGTGAAAACGTGGGTGGGAAGGAAAGAAAAAGCCGACGAGGAAGAAGTTGGGGTGATGCGATCTTTATATAGGCGGAGCAAAATATTTAATCGTTCCTTCTGAAGCGCATTGTGATTGGATGTTTACGCTGTCAATACAGGAGACAAACCAATGGGCCACTGGCTGCTCGCTGTCCCTGTGTGATGGTTTTCGGCAAAAAAACATTCTGTCGGCCCCTTAAGTGCGTCGGCCCGCCGGGAAAATGCCCGGTATGCCCGATTACCAATCCAACCCTGGTTATTGTCCTTTGTGTTATAGAGCCTTAATAAATTAGTAAATGCTATGAAAAAAATCAAGGAAATCAAATGGAATTTCTACAAAAAAAATTGAAAATGCCTCTAGGCGACTTTTAACTTTTCTCCACAAATACAGGTACATACAAATAATAAGGATTTTAACTCCTTATTTTAACCTTTTGGTAATATTGAGTTTTTATGAGTTTGTGAAGGTGACTAGTCCTTGATCATCAACATTTGGTGCCCGACAGGTGGGAGGACACACAATGCTGCCCATTCGCTGGATGCCACCAGAAAGCATCATGTACAGGAAGTTCACGACGGAGAGTGACGTGTGGAGCTTCGGCGTCATCCTCTGGGAGATCTTCACCTATGGCAAGCAGCCATGGTTTCAGTTGGCAAATAATGAGGTATGCTCATTTTATCGGTTTCCATAAAGAAAAACCCATCAAGAAATCTTCTCTTTTTTTTAGCTGTTTGCTAGCCCTCTGGCTAGCTTTGGTCACACGTTATTAGTAAACCACCACTGCTCTATGACTGCCGTAGGCGAAAGCAAGGTGTAAAGACTCATTGCCTAGATGAGATACAACAATAAAAGCGTAATGGATACAGAACGTCTGTACTGGACTAAAAACTAAAAACTGGATCTGGATTGTAACTCCCACAGTCCTGACAATTATGTAGCAATATGAGACACACTCAGTGCTAATTTTAGCGTAGATTATGGTGTTTGGTCAAAATAAATGAAGTCTTCTAGCAGGATGACAAAAGAGGTGAAATTAAACTATCGCTGGCTGTTATATTAAGTCATTTGACAGCTATAGACGGTAACTCAAGCTCATCTTGAACATGACTTCTTTCTATGAAATGAACAGGAAGTACACATATTGAAATGTCATGTTGTTGGCGTATTCATCGCACACACATTCCCTTGTGTGACATATTAATGAGGAACATCGCTGCTTAATTTTCGGCTATTGTTCTCCATGTAACATTTCACAACTAAGGTTTGGATGAACTCCAAACAGCCGCGCACACATAAGAGATGCTGCTCCCAAACTATTCCATGTGTCTGAATAGCAAATATTATTATTTACTTTTTCACATAAATCTCATAATTACCACTATTGAACTAAATGTTGCTATGGTACGACAAGAGCCTTATAACATTGTGTTCACTACTGTGACTGAACTGGGGTTTATGTATTCATTTATGCATTCAAAACAAAATGTTGCGACTAAATATTCCCATGTGCAGAAAATGCTGAAAATTATATTGGGAGTGACTGTAGATTATAATAGGAGAAGAGAGTTGTTATAATAAGTTAAGTTTATGGGTGAAACCTTAATTCACTCCCAAATTAAAAGGGGGAAAAAAGAAAAAAGAAAAAGATTATATTTTTGCGTAATCAAAATGAAGGCTGTAATTCTATAATTGTGTGTGTGTGTGTGTGTGTGTGTGTGTCACGGTTATCTGTATTATCACGGTATTGTTAAAATGTGCTGGAGATGTTCAAAAAGTACTGACACATAAATCACTTCACCAAGTTTCATATTTAAAAATCAACAAAAAACTAATAAAATTACTTTTTGTTTGCACAATCACTAAAACAATAACATTACCAATGATGTTTGAATTTTAAATGACAACTTAACTGACAACAGTTTAATAGCATGTTGAAATATCTAATGTAAATGTTCAAATAAAGCTTTGAAAAAGTTTAATAAAAAGGTAAACCTCACATTTCAGCCTTTAAATTAATAAAATATATAAGTCAAAATGATAATTGATTAATAAATGATTATATGTATTTTATCTGCTCCATAAATAATTCTAGATAACTTATCTGAATTGTTTAAATGTGTAGAATCCACATAAGCTTGTTTTTGATCAACCGGTCAAAATTTTGACAGCAGGTGGCGCTGATGGAAAAGCTGAATTACAGCTGTTTCCCGTAACCTCCGTGGACAAAGCAGTATTGCGATTTTTTCCACTTTTCCCCTTCTATCCAGCCCAAACACTTCCTTTAGGTATTATATGGAGCGAAGATGAAAACAAAATGCCATCGAATCGTTTCTGAAGACAGTCAGAACCTTCAGAGGTACATTAATTCATTCATTCATATATTAATTTGTGTAATTCATTTTGTAATTCATTTGTGTATGCACTCTTTTAAAACCTCCTAGCTTTTCCGTCCTGTTTTCACTCAACTCGAAACTACTCTGTGTGCTGTGTGCATGTGAGACTGTTGCTTAAAACTGTGCGTTATGCTGGACAGTATTTATTTATCGCGAGTTGTTCAAAGCGCTGTAATCTAATACGGTTTTAATGATAATTAAAAGATGAAACGGTAATTCTAACCGTGGGGAATTTTATCATGATTTATCGTCAAACCGGTAATCATTACATCCCTAATATATATACAAACAAACAACTACTATAATAGATATTGATGTCAATTTTGGATGCAATTAATCACGATTAATCGAGTTGACAGCCCTAATAATATAAATAATATATATTTTCATGAGATTCACAGTTATAAACAGGAATCAGAAGAGAACAGGCACCAGTAATATAAAGCAGAGAGTCTATGTGAGAAAGTGTGTTCTGTTTTTCTCTGCTGACCAAACACAGCTGGATCTGCCAAAAATACTTCATTCCCCACTTCAGATTCCCAAGCTGTGAAAAGTGAAAAAGCCACAGTGCTTCTCTCGAAGCTTCAAGTCGCAGCTGGTTTGAGCACTACTTCACACAGAGATTATCAATATCAACACAGTGAACCATAATCTATAGGTGCTGTGCGATTTATGCAAGAAAGATGTGTGTTTTTGTATTATGCACTGAAGGGGCTTGAATACCAATCACATGCACTGCTTCATATTCCGTTGCCAGAGGGACGGTGGCTACTGTATTGCATCAGAACGTATGTTGTCATTTCTGCCAGTGGAAGAAACTAAATCAAACTTTCAGTCGATAGAACACAGACAGCCACTAGCTGAAGTCAGCGCCGGGAACCCGAGAGGCCACGAACAATCATCTGTCTCTTCTAAAAGTCGATACGAAGCCATCCACAGAGGCAAATGTCTTGAGTTTCATGAGATGGTCCCATTTTGCGTATCATAACATACAGGCTGTAGATGGTTTCTCTACAGAAACAGGAAACTGGTAAATGTGAGAATAAGTCTGCTGTACAAAAGAAACACATCAGACAGTTCTTCAGACCAGAGGTGGGTAGAGTACCCAAAAACTGTACTCAAGTAAAAGTAAAAGTGCTTATAGAAATATTTACTCAAGTAAAAGTAAAAGTAATAGTCTGTATAGTAACTTGAGTAAGAGTAAAAAGTATCGGATAAAAAAAAAAAACTACTCAAGTAGTTAGTTACTAGTTACTTTGGATCATATACTGTATATCTATAGTCTATTTTTATTTCAATATATAGATAAAATGTATGTAATGTATATACATACATATATATACACACACACTGCCATTCAAAAGATTTTTAATGTTTTTTTAATGTAATTTATTTCAGTGATGCAAATCAGAATTTTCATCAGCCTTTACGCCAGTCTTCAGTGTCACATAATCTTTCAGAAATCATTCCAACATGTTGATTTATTATCAATGCTGTTCTTTTTAGCTTTCTATTCATAAAGAGCTATTATATATATATTATGGATGTCAATTTTTTTTAATTTCCATGATCGATCATCATTTAAATTAATGATCAATTAATTGATTAATCATTAAACTTAATGCTGCAAAATATGTCTATTGCAGTGGCACGCAGTCAACGGGATGACATGATGTGCAAAAGCCACTCAAAAAAATAAAATAAAAAAAAATTAACGCTTTCTCACCAAATTAAAGGGGTTTTCGTCTGAAAATAAAAACGGATAGTAGCAGGATGTAAATGAATGGATGTGTGTGATTATGATCATTTGAGGAAAATGAAGACGGAGCGTTGCCGTTACGTTTGAGATCATGTTACTTTCGTTTCTTGACTGTTTATAATTATGTATGTATATATTAGTGTTGTCAATTGATTAAAAAATTAACTAATTAATCGCACATTTTTATAATCGCGATTAATCCCACCTAACACTAAAGTTTTTAAATATACTTTTATATCGCAATAATTTCACATTCAATCTTCAAATTAATGTACAAACAACATAAAGACAGATATTTTTAATATTGTTTAATGGAATCTTTTTTTATTGCCCAGGCCAGTATCACTGATAAAATAATACTGATTTCCCTATAAAAAAATGTCCCCGTAATATTTAACCATTGACTATAGCCATTCGACCTTACAGTATAATTGAGAGCTATCAATTTTTTATTTATTAGACTTAAAAAAATAACTTATAATTTAAGTGATCTTAAAACAATCTTCACATAAACCCATTATAATAAATGTCATATTTAGCTACCTGTGCCCCTCAGCAGAAATATACAGAAACTTAATAAAGTTATCAAACACTAAATCCTAGACTAAATATAGATGAATCATTAAAGCTATAAAAGTTATTTTTTCCTCTTTTTTCTTTTGTTCTTTGATGAACAGCCCTCACAGCAGCTGGTTATTAGTTTATTTGGCTGCTATTACTTTAAGAGCTGACGCTGCTGAATGTGAAGCAGATCTGACACACATCATATTTTCTCTAAACTCTTTTTACCTTTTCTGACCCACTTCAAGTCTTAAAGTCTCTACTAATGAACTGACGAGTTGAATCGAGTGTGTTAGATGAGGGAGACAGTGCCAGTGTTCTGACGATTTGTGCTACCCACTCATATTGTGCTACCTCCCATTAAGCAGATAGCAAAAAATGCAACCCATCAGATTGTGCTACCAGCATTTTATTAATGTGGTTTGAGGCTTTTTTTAAAGTCCATACCTACCCCTACCCTAAACCTACCCACCCATACCTACCCTTACCCTAAACTTACCCTTAAAGGGAAACAAATATGTAAGATTTTTTTATTTAAAATATCCAAAAACCACTAGAACAGTTTTATGTATTTTGCTGACTTGTGTACTTGCATTTTCCCAAATGTTTCGAAGAATGTTTAAAGCCAGAGAAATAAGCTATTTTAACTAGTGATACGGACCGTGTCTATAGTGTCATTCTGTCGCCTGCCAATGACGTCATAACCCCTCGATTTCCGTTTTGTTTTGTAGAAAACATGGAAACACCAAAGACGCTTTAATATGATATGCATTTTATTAGACAGGTGACGACCACACAAAGTAGCATTATAACAGAACGTTCAAACATATCTAGTATGATAAAACAGAGCTGCCTACTTTCCCTCGCCCCCACTGACTTTCCGGCAAGAAGGAGCGGGGGGGAGCGGTCTCGAATGTGGTATAATTAAAAGCTCGCAGAGCACTTTTCGGCAAGTGTATGGACGCGGCTCGCTTCAGCTCGGCCTCATTTCGCTTCGGCCGGCTTTCAGCTCACCCTGTTCATCTAGCGACGTTTAATAAATCTTTAATGCATTAGGTCATCCATGAACATGATATCTTCAGAGTCCCGTCGGATTGTGGAGATGGAAGACTCCACTCCCATGATTCCCACACTCAGTCACAGCATCATCAAACTACACCTTTGCCTCTTTGTTTATTTTGAATACGCACCCTCTAGTGGCAAAAACATACATATTGTGCCTTTTAAACAATGCAGATATATTTTTGGTAGCACAATCTGATAGGTAGCATGTTTCGTCAGTAGATCCCGGGCTGCCTCCAAGGACAGTTTGAAAACCATTTCAGAGACATGTTCTTAAAGGAACTCATATATACCATTATTACATGCCGTGCACAGTTTTAAGGAAAGCTTTATCGCCTTTGTGTTAACTTAATGCATTAACTGACTACGACATTGCATTAGTTTCTTCCCGATTGATATGAAATGAATAAAGGACACAGCGCCGACATGCGCATTTGGAATGCAAGGAAGAGCACGCGTCTGTGAGACAGTACAGTTTCCGTGCTCGTTGACTCGTGCTGGCGCTTGCTGAAGTGAAGTTGGAGAACCATGTCTGAAAAGTCTCCGGTTTTGATGTGGTCATAAAGACCGTCTCTGCGCTTAAGAAAATGCACTTCTTGTTCAAGCGAAAAAAAAGAGACCAGAAGCCCGCACCCAGTAACAGCATTAAATAATTGAATGCTTTAACTGACAAAAATTAATCGCCTGCGGTTAACGGGATAATTTTGACAGCAATAATATATATATATTTATACATACAATATATATATATATATATATATATATAGCTATATATATAGATATATATAACTACAGTGGGTACGGAAGTATTCAGACCCCCTTACATTTTTAACTCTTTGCTATATTGCAGCCATTTGCTAAAAACATTTAAGTAAATTTTTTTTCCTCATAAATGTACACACATCACCCCATATTGAAAGAAAAACACAGAATTATTGACATTTTTGCAGATTTATTAAAAAGGAAAAACTGAAATATCACATTTACATAAGTATTCAGACCCTTTACTCAGTATTTAGTAGAAGCACCCTTTTGATCTCATACAGCCATGAGTCTTTTTGGGAAAGATTCAACAAGTTTTTCACACCTGGATTTTGGGATCCTCTGCCATTCCTCCTTGCAGATCTCTCCAGTTCTGTCAGGTTGGATGGTAAACGTTGGTGGACAAGCCATTTTTAGGTCTCTCCAGAGATACTCAACTGGGTTTAAGTCAGGGCTCTGGCTGGGCCATTCAAGAACAGTCACAGAGTGGTTGTGAAGCCACTCCTTCATTATTTAGCTGTGTGCTTAGGGTCATTGTCTTGTTAGGTAAAACTTCGGCCCAGTCTGAGGTCCTGAGCACTCTGGAGAAGGTTTATCCCTGTACTTGGCCGCATTCATCGTTCCCTCGATTGCAACCAGTCGTCCTGTCCCTGCAGCTGAAAAACCACCCCACAGCATGATTGCTGCCCACCACCATGCTTTCATGTTGGGAATGTATTGGACAGGTGATGAGCAGTGCCTGGTTTTCGTCACAAATACCGCTTAGAATTAAGGCCAAAAAGTTCTGTCTTGGTTTCATCAGACCAGAGAATCTTATTTCCCACCATCTTGGAGTCCTTCAGGTGTTTTTTAAGCAAACTCCATGCGGGCTTTCATGTGAGGAGAGGCTTCCGTCGGGCCACTCTGCATAAAGCCCCGACTGGTGGAGGGCTTCAGTGATGGTTGACGTTCTACAACTTTCTCCCATCTCCCGACCACATCTCTGGAGCTCAGCCACAGTGATCTTTGGGTTATTCTTTACCTCTCTCACCAAAGCTCTTCTCCCCCGATAGCTCATTTTGGCCAGACGGCCAGCTCTAGGAAGGGTTCTGGTCGTCCAAACGTCTTCCATTTAAGGATTATAAAGACCACTGTGCTCTTAGGAACCTTAACTGCAGCAGAAATTATTTTGTAACGTTGGCCAGATCTGTGCCTTGCCACAATTCTGTCTCTGAGCTCTTAAGGCAGTTCCTTTGACCTCATGATTCGCATTTGCTCCGACATGCACTGTGAGCTGTAAGGTCTAACATAGACAGGTGTGTGGCTTTCCTAATAAAAAAAAATCAGTATAATCAAACACAGCTGGAATCAAATGAAGGTGTAGAACCATCTAAAGGATGATCAGAAGAAATGGACAGCACCTGAGTAAATATATGAGTGTCACAGCAAAGGGTCTGAATACTTAGGACCATATGATATTTCAGTTTTTGCTTTTTAATAAATCTGCAAAAATGTAAACAATACAATTCTGTGTTTTTCTGTCAATATAGGGTGCTGTGTGTACATTAACGAGGGAAAAAAATTAACTTAAATGATTTTATCAAATGTCTGCAATATAACAAAGAGTGAAAATTAAGGGGGTCTGAATACTTTCCGTACCACTGTAATATCATATATATATATATATATATATAGAATTTATATTATATATTATATATTATTTTTTTTTTTCCCCAAAGTATATAAATAACTCGAAAGGCCAGGCTTAAAATACAATGCTCAAGTTTTAAAGTGGGACCGGACGTCAGTGGGCCTGGAAATAACGGTTTTTGCCCAGGGACCCCCTCCCCTTTTTGCAATTCAGAAAATATTATCAAGTAATTCCATTCTCACCTCCGTGACTTTGCAGGTATATCGAATGCACTCACACAAGGAAGTGTGCTGGAGAGAGCGACCACGGGCGGGTTTGTCCACAAGGAGAAGTTGTTACCGACCATTTATGCTGGATGATGGCAGAGGGAAAGAACCACACAGGAGGTTGAACCATCAAAGACATCCAGAAAATTTCTTATGCTTGGGCACAAAAACAAGCCAACACCTGTCCGGGATTATCCTGGGATAGTGTTTGTTGGGGAATATGTGTGGATGTTGGTCTGCCCGTACTATTCCATCGTAGGACAGAACAACCTGGGGGATATTTACCCAAAACAAAACCTGCAGCCACTACAACATGGGGGAGCGACTCTTAAGTGCCTGCTAATCCTCGATCATACACTGGAAAATAACATCTTTAAAAAGCACTTTACTGTTTGGCTTTACCTTAATATAAAGATGACAGTTCTACGCAAAAGAAGAGGAGTCTCCTTTGTCCATTTCTTTTTTTCTTTTCGTTTTGGTAAAAACTTTCAAACTCTAAAAAAGGAATAATGGAAAATTCCCCCTAAAGTATGAAAAAAAGTCATATTTTCGTTTCCTGACTGCTTGACAACTCTCCCAGTGGTTACTTGTTTTTCATTTTATAAATATATATATATTTTTAATTTATTTTTCTTTTTCAAGTGGGGATGTATGCCATGTTTCTTGCTAAGGGTATATCGCCTTTTAGATATGGCTGCTCACCGTTGCGATGTCAGATGATTGGCAAGGACTTTAAAAAAAAAAAAGCCTTTATGCGCTCTGATTGGCGGATCTTCTCTTTGAAGCTACAGGAAGTATCCAATGGGCTTTCAATATTCTGAGGAGGCGTTTTAGTGAATGGATTAACTTGAAGGAACCACCAATCAATAGCAAAGAGTTATAAAAAAAAAAAAAAGAATGTATATAATGTAAATTTCTGTGTCACAAGCGACAGTATGTTAACTTATTTCATTTCCTGATTAGATGATTTTAGTTTTTCCTTGGCGTGCTGTTACGGTGAGTGAATTCTATAAATATTTTGATAATATTTTAATGTTTTTTATTTTTCCACATGTCCATAGAATGTATGTTGATATTTCTAAATTAGCTTTTTTTAATTTCCCCCCTTGTTCGGTTTGGATGCAACCAAGAGCTAGTTAGCGTTTTCATGGTGGAACACACCACAAAGGGAAAATCATGAGACGTAGCCTCGCTCCTTGTATTCCAGAGACCATTTTCTTCTGAAATGAATGTAACAGAAAAGGTAGATGTATTTCCCAACGCAAGATCATGCCCAGAAAATACTCATATTCCATTCATTAACCCTCATTGCATTTATGAATTGTGATTATGCTTCTTTGCAAACATATTATATTGTCCTTTCCCTTACTTTGAGTAATAAAAGAGAGATGGTTAAGCTATCTGGAAGAACTAGCATGTGCAAACTTTTAAAAATATATATTTATGTGCTAAATTCCATAAGAATCACTGTCCTTTCCTAGTTCAGTGACTCTTTCTTTACCACGTTCCTCTAAAAAAAATATATATTATAGCTGCTAATGGAGTCATCAAAATATAATAGAAGAGAGTCTATAACAATGTTTTGGATTCTGTCAGGTAATACATATTCTTTTCTCCCCATTGTTGTACAGTAGAAGACTGTAAACACAATCATGGGATAACTTAATTGTGTATTCAAGATGGAGCTTTTCTAAGACTAAAGGGCTTCTTTGGAACATTCTTCATTTATTCTGAAGTGACATTTGGATTTTATTGTAATGTGTTCTCTCGTTCACTCTCTCTTGCACAGTTTTGCTGGTTCATGCTTTTTATTCAAGGTGATCTGTGGCTCAGTGTTTGTCTGATGATAAATCTGTAATCACTGCACGTGGAGTAAATCAGCCAAGTAAACTTTAGTTTAACTTTGGCTGCAGATGTGTGCAAATGATTCTTGAGCATACAATCCGTGACATTTCAAAAAGTCATCCTGAATTTTGCTTAACCCTCACACATATTAAAAACGGAACATTAATATGTATTTCATGTGTATCCATGAGTGCTCACTTTGACTCTCACAACTTTATCCCAACCAAACTATTACCAAAAGTGAAAATTGTCAAAAACGTTCCTGCTTTTCACAGATCCCTATCAGGGACCATGACTTAAATTGCTGTTCGAGGCAACCTGCCCATCACAGTTCGACAGAACACATTTGCGCTTAACCATAATCTCACCCTTCACATCAGGAAAAATTCATGGCGCAGAGGAATGACTTGAACATTTGTTGATCTTGTTGTGTTGTTTTTTTTCTGCTTCCCACAGTGGCCAGATAATTCTCTCCACATCTATGACAAGGGGGAAATTGCAAAAGTCTTTCAATAACACCGCCAGCGATGTGCTTACGTGTGATAAGATGCTTCTCATTTTGATATTCTCGTCGGCTGCAGGGCCCTGCTGCAGATATTCACTGACTTCACAATTTTTCTCAAGCTTTCGTGCAGAAAAGTAACAGAGGAGATTTACCCTGGTATGGGTACCCAAATGCTTGCTGAAAAGGTTTGAGGTTTATTAAGTAAACCGTTGCATCCCGGACGAGCCCCCAATTTGAGACTTAATTTCAAGCACAGTCCTCTTTACTGAATGTAATTTCTGCAAATCTTTCACTGATGTGGCATACCAGATTTTACGTGTCAAGTGTAGTACACAGTGAGCATTCACGCTGAATTAGGTTCTAATTAGAAGGAAACTGACAAAATGTCACTTTTGGCAATGACGCCAATTCCCAGCTTTCCTGTAGAGAGACAAGACTTGGAAAATGCATTTGCGGATAATTTCAAAATATGAAAATTATATGTTAACATGAACAGGCTATTATTTCTTTGGTCTTTGTTCAACCTCCTTTTCAGTGTGGGCAATTTTCTGTAAAAACCTTTCTTGCCCACTCAAATTTCTCTAATAAAATACTGGTTTATTCAAAAATTAAACATTATTATTATTAGCACTAGTTGCAATTTTTAGCAATTTTATATTCATTTTATCATTTGAACATTGTCTGGGCATTCGTTTTATGACCGTCTTGTGAAACCAGGTTTATACCCTCATGCTTCTCACCATGTGTATGTTGCAACAAAATGCAACAAAACTGCATTTAGTTCCTACATGTTTCCCAGAGGACTAAAGGTTGTGGCTCACTGTTGTGAATCGGTCGAGGCAGCGATTACTGAAGATTATTTGAGTCATTGGGTACATAACTGTGACTAACAGGGTTGAAAGAGTCAAACATTTCTCTGTGGTTTACTCGGTGAGACCGATCGTTGCTCAACGACCTGTGAAAGGGGAATTATACAAACGTGGCAAGGAGAGGTGGGGTGGCGTTAGCTGTGGGGAGGTTGTATCTTTATCACCTGAAGGCGTCGGAGAACAGGCGTGAACTGAATTAGTAGTTTCTGTAAATGAAAGGACGTGAGCTTGTGAGCCACAGCTGGTTTGGAGAGGGGGATCAGACGAGAAAGAGTGTGAGAGTAGGGTGACGGTATGGCAGCTCCAGGGGTTGCCGTGACTCTAATGACTTCACCTTGCAGAAATGGGTGGAAATTACCAATGAAATGAGTTTTTGGCTGGGGCTTTTAGATATCCCTTAAATATGATGGCCAGTCTTTCGGTAATCCCCCTGAGGCAGAGAAGAGAGGTGTGTGTGGTTGTGTCGGTGTGTGTGAAAAAGCGAGGGGTACGAGAGATGAATCAGTGAAGATCACACACTAACAGAGTGGATAGAAGTGCCACAGCGCTGTCTGTTGGCAGGCTAACAGAGTTGAGTTAAGCATTCAGAGCTGTGAGGCAAGCAGAATCTCCCTCTTTCGCTTACCGCCGCCATGGCAGCGAACAGGCGCAGGGCGATTGATGAGAGGTTTAAGACCTTAATCATGAGGAGAAGAAGTGAGGCAGGAAGCTGGAACATTACGTCTGGAATGAGCTCTCTTTCAGCACTTCATATCCCTGCAGAAGGGCTGCAGAAACTCGGCACTGTCACGCTTCGCTGCTGATCTCAGATCAGCCCTCTCCTCATCCATTTAATGCATGCAAGACCACCTTACTGGGGCAAATTGAAGAAGAACAAATATAATTGCCCAATCACCTGCTAAAATGTTGCTAAAAACGGATGCTGGCAAAACGTTTTGACACGTTATGTGTTAACTTTTTTAACCGAATTACTGCCTTTGATATATTCCGTTTTGAGCACTCGGAGGCAATACTAATCCAAGCATAGCTTCTTTTGAAATCAGTAACAGCCCCATCAAATTAGCCGACCAGCTTTTAGAACTCATTTACCACCCCGGCACTTGATGTGGCCACCTGGAGCAATAGTCTCCAAGAGATACAGTCACGCTGAATATCTTACTGATTGAATCTGTTATCCCAAATTGTTGTCGCTGCAGATCTTCAGCTGTCACTGTGGCTCACATAAAAAAATGCTATCCATTTTTTGCCTGCAGGAAAAAACTCATTTTAATTTCCTTCAAAACATTTAATTAAAGATACTTATCTGATTTGAAACCCCACTCCTAAATTACAAATGAGACTACCAGAACAAGTCCTTATCTACCTCCAGTGCATTGCCGCTTAAGTACTCTTAATGTACTCTGGAAAGAAGCAGTTCCAAACTTGCGGTCGATTCATGGCATGCTCTGCTGATGATATGAATAACAATGGTAATGTTTTTATACATCTGAAGTAGCTACATCTCTGAGAAAGGGCCAGCTGCATTTTGAGAGCCTGACTCAGCTCACGCTGCAGTTGCTGTATACTCTGGGCACATGGACAAGCATGTGAATCTTGTTACTTAGAACCTAAAGTGATCTATAGTTTAGGCCGGCAGATCTCCTGAGCTGTGGGAAAAGCTGAACCCGCTTTCAAGGACAGTTGTGCATTTAACTCGGAAAGCCCGGCCAAATGCAACTCCGGTTTTCTTTAAAAGGGAGGTTAAAATTGACTGCGGCATTAAGACTTCAGATGGGGATGTCACCCCAGAGCAATCTCCTGCACTGTCAGCAGACTTTGACATCTAGATTAACCTTGCTGCTGTGAGCGTGCTGACGGCTCTCATTGGGATGCAAGAAGCATCTTGGATCTTCTATTCCAAATGTATCTTGGCCCCCTCTCTCCCTGTTTGAAAAGGAAAGTAGGAAGCATGTGCAAGCACATACACACTGATCCAAGGGAGGTCCTTATGTGTGTCCGTGTGGGAGGGGATGTTATCGCTTTTGGAACGGAAATGTTGAACAAATGGGGATCTATCCCAGACTTCCCTGAGTTTTCCAGTCCACCAGCAAGCAAAATATACACCAAAGGGCCTAGGTGGATATCTTAAGTCTCTTTCAAGTCTTTTTCAACAGAACTGTTTTATTTCCTAATAGAGACTACGGCCCTTTGTTCCACAGAAGAATGTGTGTCAATCACAACAAAAGGGGAGTGAGCTCCTTTGAGCTCTTGCTCAGTCGCTAAAATGAATTATTCAACCTTGTTCCACTCTCTGGTCAACTGTGGGAGAAAGTTGTTTTACCAAGGTGATTACTACAAGGTAGTTCCAACTTTGAGTGACAAGTTATTTCACCTGTAATTGTTTCTTTTCACTTGTTCCAGATAATGATTGTAACCTTGTTGGTCAAAGCTCAATATCTAAACAGCATGACGATTAGTCCTCAACCCTTTTGTCGGCCAAGTTTGTAAAATAAACTGCCAGTTGTCAACTCAATAAGGAGCCAATAAGTCAATTTTTCCTTTCTAACAGAAGCCTTTTGAAATATCTTTGTTGCATTATGCTTGTGTATAAGATTTTTGCTGCTGGGGGAAAAAAAGCCTTAGCTACTCCCTGCCTTGCCAAGATGTTGTTGATGAAAACATCAGCTTAAACCAGGCTGGTTCTCTGATCTGCTGGTCTAGCTGGACTGGGAGATCAGCTAAGACCAGCTAACCACCTTAGGAGTTATTTTTTACTACATGATTGTAATTCTGAAGGCACTGTTTATAACACTGCTGTTAACTCATGGTTCCTACATGCCACCAATGATCTGAAGTTTCAGAGGCAAGCGACTGTGAGCCTGGGAGACACTCAGAGCTTTGACTCGAGGACCAACTGCTGAGAAACAGCTTTAAATGTCTTCATTAGCGGCATGGCTAACAGTAGAACACCCCTGCAGTGTTAAGGGGGTGCTAGCAGGGATCTACCCATACAATAACCCGACTAAAAATAACGTTGCGAGAAGGATGGATGGAGTGGGGTGGTGAGTTTGTAACTCATGCTGCCTATCTAGGCTCAGAGCTTGGGTGACATTTCAGATCACAGCTCATCTGCACTAGTTCTGCTACCCACAACGCCATACGTTTAAGTCAGACTACTGCGAACTATTCTCTTACTGCAGCGAACAAGAACATGTTTGAGTCACCATTATAGTGCGACATCTGGCCTTTCAGTTTCAATTAAATCTATCACGATAGAGCTGACGTTATAGTTTGCGACACGTTTAGTGCATTTAGTACATAGCCTTGTTAACGCATTTCATGAGGTCAGAACAAAACCTAAAACAGGAAGGTGGTGAAATCTGTGTCAGTGTCTCCTTGTGTTCTTTTATTGGTGCATGTAATGCTAATGCGATCATGTAAACAGTTATTTATTACTACATGCAAACCCTAGAGACTCACATTTTAGGCCATTGCTTTCAGAGAGCGTTTGATGGCTGAACGACAGCAAAAGAAAAGAAGGTCAGAAATAATTAATTGGCCTTAGGTCACAGTAGAAGCAATGTAGGACACATATGCTTCATTAGCTGCAGCGGTGTTACAGTCATCTAGCATGCTATTCAACACAGGGATGTTTTTAGAGATTAAATGCTTCTGGAAATTTTATCAGCCAAGCTTTTTTTTGTACAGTATGTTGAAGAGTTGATATAAGGAGAGCTATATTCACAAAAGTGGGCTTGCATACATGCTAAATAAATAGTAAACAAACATATTTCTAATGTAATATTTGAATAAAAGTCACTGCTTAGGACCCAAATGATTTTCACTTGAGCCTTGCTCGGGTGATGACTTACTGTGCTTTTCGGACTGTTGCTAAGCATTACATTTTGTGCTTTGTATGTTTTGATCAGACTTTCTAGGCTAGTTTAGGATGCTCTTTTTTGATGGGTTAAACTTAAGTAGCTTACAGTTACAGTTTCTCTCTATCTTCCTCTTTCAAAGACACTCTAAAATCTTGTATTAAATAACCTCTGCCCTTTTACAAAAAAAAACAATGTTTTAGAATTCATCATAATATGGAAAGATAATGATACACCTTCATTGTGTCATTCATAAAAGCATCAGTCATTGGATATAAGATGACGGCATTTAAATTTTTTGGTAAATTCATAAGAATATTTTTTGGCAAGTTCTTCAAATCTTTTCTCAAACAAAGCCTTGATTAAAGAATGAAAATGTAGATAAGATTATTTGTTTGTAAAATGGGGTCTTTTAAAGAATTTTCTGTTTCAGATCGAACATCCATCTTTGCTTAATGGTAAATCTTGTGATGAAAGCCATAGATAGATAGTCTATTTAAGTGGTTCTCAAACCTCTCCATGAAGTACCCCCAGCACTGCACATTTTGTATGTCTCCCTCATCTATCACACCTGATTCAGCTCATTATCAGCTCATTAGTGGAGACTGCAAGGCCTGAAGTGAGTGTGTCAGATATAGGGAGGCATACAAAACGTGCAGTGCTGGGGGTACTTCATGGAGAGGTTTGAGAACCACTGGTCTATTTGGTATTTAAAGCCATAAGGGACTATGTTAGGAATCACACTCGGAGTATATGCACACACTTGTTTTATCTTCTATCATGCCATCTGACCACTTAGCTTTATTATTTGTGAATCAGGGAAAAATTAGCTGGAAATTGTGTAGGTCTGGAATGGATATGCCATATACAGAAAAAAACACTGCAGTAGAAGCATAGGAAGTATTGTCGTCCCACTCTTGCAGTGCTAAATCCAATCAACGCTGCGAAAGCCACAACAGTAACTGACATTTTCAACCTTGTTTTAAAAGCCGAACCTCAGCTATATTAAAGTCTGCAGGCAACAGGATTCTCATCCAAACATTATGACTCACCATGTATTGATTTGTCCATCTTTTCATATCTCAAACATCCTGGCCGTCCAGGTAGTGGACTTGCACTTGAAAACTAGATGTCTGAGCTGACTGCGCTATCTTATTGTCATGGTGCCTGGGCTCCATGCAGAAAGACCGGACAGGGATCTGGAATGCAGGGAGAGGAGATAGAATCCTAATCATGTATGCGATTGGACTCTGTTTCCAGTAACCCATATTGGCGGAAGAGAAATATATTACCAGTAGGCTGTATTGCATCAGCCTCAAATTCATGTCTACAACTTTAGTTTTTCACTTTTTTTTTTTTAAATAGACGCTTTGTTCATTGACGCCTTTGGTATTGATGTCATGTAAGCAGCATATAGTGTAAACAAGGATAAGAGATTCATAAAACCATGTTAAAAGAAACTCATATTACACATTAGCAATATCTTTGTGTGTCACTATCATTGTTAGTATTCATCTTTCAACCTAATATATTTCTCTTCCTGTGAATTGTGTGTGAGAAAAATCCGTTGCAATATTAAACTATGGGAGACATTTAAGCTACACATCTGTATGCATCTGTTTATATGTGGTCTTTTTCATCTGGACTAACGTGAGAACAGCTGTTGGGCGATGTCGAGTTCAAATGTCTGAATATTTATGTATGACGAGTGCAGATATTTTGTGTTTTCATTGCCATGAAGCTGTGTACGGTTTGAAAAATAATAACTTTGTGACACCCTCTGGCATCCATGGTAATGTATTTTCCATCTGAGAAGACCTAGCTGAAGTGCTGACTTTACTATTTCTCTTGAGTATTTCTTTCATCTTGTCCGAACCCTTGTTAGAATGCTGAAGGGACGAGGTGTGAAAAAAAATCTCACAGTTTCTCTATTTGTAACTCATCGTTAATCCACCTGTGTTCCGTTTACTGCTCCATCTATAAACTAAAAACAGCTGTAACTAACTATGTATCCTATGATGATTTATGTAGACTTATTCTATAAATAAAAATAAAAAATACACTTGCCTCTGAGTGGTTTTAAATATTTAAATATATATACAGTAAGATATATACATTATGACACACACAACACACACACACACACACACACCCACACACACACACCACACACACACACACACACACACGTGTGTGCATTACTCCAGTCTTCAGTGTCACATTCTAATTTGGCAAAACAATATTTTTTATATTATTTTAGAAAATAGAAAGTTAAAAAAAGCATTTATTTTAGATTTATTTATATGAGACTTAATAATAATGTTAAAGTCTTTATTGTGACCTTTATACTTTTTATTTTTATTACTTTTTTAAGAATACAACTTCATATTATCATATAGTAGTGGTTGAGAGAGAAAAAAACTGTTACTATTAGAAAAGACCTGCCTCCACATTCACTGTTGTTACCAGTTGTTAGTAATATTTTTACATTAATGTCACTTTTGAAGCTGTACAATGCCTGAATTACAGCACAAAGTCATCTGCGCAAACAGGGCACCTTTTCTGGCTCCTCAAACCCCTTTAGCCGCTTTGCCATCTGACCTTGAGAGAAATTACTGTCTCCCCATTCACACAGCAGGCCGGAGATCATAATATAGCTACTGCTGCCATCACAGCGATATATTATGTGCACCCAAATCACTCTCCGTAAACGACAACCTGTCTCCAGGGTGGAAAAGAGGAGGCAGTTATCTCCTCCATACCTGCAGTGTGGCGATAACCTCTTTAGTCGTGACCTTTCCAGTCCTCTTTTAACCCCTAAGCAGTAGCGTTGTTCAGAGACAATAGCAAATTAGACCTTATTTGATGCCCTGGGTAACTCACAAGACTGACAGACCTATTTTTCATAATTATTTATATGGGATTCATTGGAGCACTGCATACTAAAGGAAAAATTCATAGCCTTGTAGTGGCATCATCTTTCATCTCTATGAACCAATAGCTCAAGCAAGCATTACTATTGCACTATTACTTTTCTAAGCAACCAGACTTGTGATTTTGCATGGAGCATAAAAAAACAAGCATACAAATCCCATGGACTAACACTGAAAGAAGCATAACCCAAGCAAACACATAAAAATGCACTAAAACGTAATACAAAATAAATACAATAGAGCAAAGTTACAAATAAAATAAGGTCTAACAGTAATATTCAATAACACTGCATTGTTATAAATATAGATAAATTATAAATGAATAGCTAACTTGTATAAATTAAATATGGATTCATCCTTGTAAAGCTTTTTTTTGTTGTTTGATTAACATTAATGATACATCAGCAGGTGTTTATAGGCTGCTGTCCCTTTAAGACTGAATGCACTGATTCAATATAATGATACACATCCTATTTCTTTCCATTTACAATAATTTTACTTGTGTTATACCCAGTACCAGGATCGCAGAGTATGCAGTGTGCGTAGGGCACCAACTTCCAGGGGGCCACCAGCCCAGTGACTCAAAAAAAAAAAAACTTGTGTTCTATATTAATATTAAAATTAACATATACATATACATAAATAAAATGTATATATATATATATAGTTATTATATATATATATATATATATATATATATAATATATATATATATATCATTAAAAAAAGTATAATTTACGGTGAAAGCAGGAGACAGGATAAGCACACGTGACGCACCATTCCTGCATCCGAGACCGCTCGCAACTCGTGTTTGCGGCTGAATCCAAATGATCATAATTGATGGACAACTACCCGTGAAAAGACATCAGCAATCCGGCGCAGAGAAAAGAAAAAGAAAAAAAGATGAAGCCTCTGTATTACTTTCAGGTACATTCATAATCCTGTGAAAATGTTTTGGATGTTGAGGTTAACAACGTGTTTTAATGTCGGTAATAATTTAACCACCAACAACGCAACTAATATTCTCTCTGAGTTTCCATGTACCCTAACAAAAATTAGCCATGGTTTTATACGAATTAAAACCAAAAAATTATGGTTCTGTAGCCAGGTTACACCACAAATTAAACCATGGTTTTGTACTTCAAAGAATAGTACAATGAAGTATTAGGATAATAATTGTGTGGTTATAAAAACAGAACCTAGCACAAACACCTTTCAATGACTTAAATGCATTATATAAAAAAAACATGTGGCAATATGATTGGTAATAATTATAGGTTTTTATTGAATAAACTCCGTTAATTAAAATACATAAGTAATTACAACTAAACCAATTTAGTAACAAAGCCTACCATATGGCCTGTATTACTGCTGTACATTTCAGGACGACAAATCGTCAATCATCAAATTGTTTAATAGGTTATTGACCAAACATTTAATTCAAATATCCATTTAATTTTTTATTTTTGGCCACCTTTTTGTGATAGAATTGCTACAGCCTCTATAATTCTTCAACAAAAACATATGGACATCACAACCCTTACAAAAATTAACATGGTTTTATCATAGTAAAACTGCTTAATTTTCTTTTGCGTGATTTCTGAATGTTTGAGACTATAAAATCAATCAGACAACTATATTAATAAAATCGTAGCCATAGGTAATTGTCTAGAGCTACAATTGTAAATTTGTAAATAATATAATTTAATTACTATTTATTTATTTACTTTTATATTTTATTAGCTTTCTATTTTAACCCCTATAGTAGGTTTTTTTTTTTATTTCCATAATATTTGATGGAGGGGGCACAACAATACAATTCTGCTTAGGGCACCCATTTGGCCAGCAGCGCTGGTTATACCGCCCACTTACAGTTTACCCAAAAATATTTTGACCGCCTGTTTGTCAAAAACATAGCATACTGCAGTCATGGAATAGAGCAAACGAACTGGATCAGAGATCGCAGATTGTACCCGAGCTAAAAAGCCTCGGAATCCATCTAAAAAGCTCTATGACCACAGGCAAATACGTTATACTGGCCACTTACAGTTTACTCAATTTTTTCAACGGCCTGGGTAGCCAGTTTGCAAAAAACACAGCATACTGCAGTCATGGGAGTGAGCAAACGAACTGGATCAGAGATCGCAGATTCTACCCGAGATAAAAAGCCTCAGCATCTATCTACAAAGCTCATTGGTTTACAGTATAAGGTTTGTCGTCTTCCACTGTCAGTTGCACTCGTTCGTGTTCTGACAACCAATCTGACAACCTGTGTGAGCATTGAGTCTGAGGAGGAGGGGCAGGAGAAACAATATTTGGAATTTAGATTGTATTACCCTTTTTAACCACTAGCTGTCATTATTATATACTGCAGTGTGTTTATGAGAATACTTGCCAAGGGGGGTATTTTGAGATAATTGTATGTGTATATGTCCATTCAAGAGCAAGGAGACGCGAAAGAGAATTGAATTCTGTGTTCGCGCTCTGTCTCAATATTGGCTCTCTATGTGCATACTTTGAGTGTGTGTGCACAGAAAACAGCTTGCGAGTACAGAATTATCTTTCACCACTTCTTGTGCTTGAATGGTTTAAAATTGCCTGAATGTTTAAACTGGCAAGACTTAGAAACATGTGCATCAGTCTGTGATGGTTAAACTGTGTAACTAATCCATAAATCACATGCCTGCCGAACTGTGAGATAGGGCTGTCAAAATGGATAAAAAACAAAATTCGAATTTTGTACTTAAATATTATCAATATTTGAATTATATTCGAATTTAAATGGCATAATTTCAGTTAGGGGGAAAAGAGCTTTTGGCTTTTCTTCTGAGGCCACAAGAGGGCGCATCGAGCAAAATATTACTAATGCACATTTATACAAAGCAATAAAATAACACGACTATCTTTGAAAAAAGTGCATAATGTTTAAAATAATGTTTTTAATGATACCAAATATAATTAATTAAGATGCTTAAACAATTAGAAGCAAAACAGCATCATGTAAGGATGGTGTGAGAGCACAGCTGTTGACCTATGTATGTATAGTTTAATACAAAGGACCGAAAACCAATCCAAGAGTACTTTTTTTTATTTCAAAACATGACATGCAGTGGGATGGGGTATTGCATTCGAATGTGGATTTTGAATGGGATGGAGAATTGCATTTGAATGTGGATTTTTATTTTAAATTTGACAAATATCTGACATTCAAATTTTTATTTGACAGCCCTACTGTGAGAACTGGTCTGTACGGATCACGGATCAACTACGATCCACTGAACATAACCAGAGAGCAATGCATTAAAATCCACTTAGAATACCTTAGCAATGCCTTGACGAAGACTCAGAACATCCGAAAAACTAGCAACATACTAAAAACTCAAAACACTTCAGCGTTATGACACTGTTTTGCACTGACAGCCTCAACTCATATTTTCATCAAAAAACTCTGAAAATGCCACTGAAAAAAGCCCACACACTGTGTGTATCAGGTGCTTCATGTAAATTAATGTTGTTTGCAAACTGTGTTGACTGATAATTGTAGCTCAAAGATGCAAAATGTAATATGGTTTAGTGTTACTAATTGTAATTTTATGTTTATGTATTGCAGATCCAAAAAGAGAATAATGAAACCAGAACATTATCTACCATGTTTCAGCACTGGATCAGCGCAAGGGCAGCCATATTCTCTTCCCAGGGGTCACCATTCTCTTTCTGAATTCTGTGTCTAAGCTTCACTGTAGAAAGAGGAACAAAAGGCAATACAAAGAGTCAGAAACAGTCAGTCATTTCTTGAAACACACACTATTTCAAATGAATCATCTAAAATATGCTACCTGTCAAATCTTGATTGGTTCCTCGTTAATGAGGTCGCCCTTCCCGTCTCTGATTCAGGGCGTTAAGGCGTGATTGATAGCTGTAAATCTTTTTCTGAGGATCTCCTGCCATCGTCCTGACCCAGCGTAAAAGTGAGAGACAGCACTTTAATAGATCTCTAATTTACATGCAGGCCGCAGAGCCCTTCGTCTTTAATTAAGACAGTGTGAGACCGTCTTGAGGAATGAACATGACACGTCTCTCATGCACACCAGACGATTGAAGATAAGATAAAGTCGACCTGCCAGTCTAAATCCATGATGACCCCGTTCTTCACTTTCACCTCTTGAATGCCTTCTGTGGTGGGAAAGAGAACTTTTATGGAGTGTCTTTGTAAAGCTTCACATAGTAGGCAAGTAAACAAAAAGTCAAACACATTGCAATT
Source organism: Sinocyclocheilus anophthalmus (assembly GCA_018155175.1). Classification (NCBI taxonomy): domain Eukaryota; kingdom Metazoa; phylum Chordata; class Actinopteri; order Cypriniformes; family Cyprinidae; genus Sinocyclocheilus; species Sinocyclocheilus anophthalmus. Next base: position 72,510 of record JADLZN010003208.1, read on the forward strand.
CTGTTTGGTGGCACAAGTGGTAAATAAATTCACCTTTAACATCTCAAAGGCCTTTATCGAGTGTTGCTAATCAGAAAAGTAAATTTTGCATCTTTGGTTTGTTGTTGTTTCATTTGCTAGTTTTTCAATTTACTTTTCATTCACAGCCACTCCTTCTGATTCCCAACAAGACTTCAGTCAATTCATCTCACCATGGAACTCCCAGTGCACTGGCAGGCAACTGCGAATCAGACCAGACCTGCGTCGGTGCAATTTACAGATCAGACATTACAAACACCATGCAAGTCAGACCGGTAATGAATTATGCAGACAGGGTGTGTTGACAAGCCTTTGAAAGTTGGAAAGGAGGGTGAAAAGCGGCATCCTCTTGGGTGCACACTGCACAATGGAGACGGAGGTGTTGCACGCAAGTGACAGGGGATGTGTGTGCAAAGCATCAATGATGGTTTAATTTAACGCAATATTTCCCCAACGATTACTGCATTATTACATCTATTACCACAGCACATTATAATTTTCTTTTTATAATATCTGTGTGGGAATCACTAGGAGGGTAATTTGCATCACTCCTTGTTGATATCCAGACACATTTACTTTAAGTCAAAAGGCAAAAATCACAACTATCATTTTTAAAGGGACAGTTCACCCCCCACCAAAAAAAAAAAAAAAAGAAGATGTCTCTATTAAGTCAGCCTCTTGTCATTGTATATTTTTTTATCGTGTTACCTATGATTTTGGTTCTTCCAATGAATGCAAAAGGATATGATTTAGGAACTGAAATAAAAAAATGTATCTCCTTAAATGATACAATAACTTAACGGGATAGTTCACCCAAAAAATGAAAACTACCCCATGATTTACTCACCCTCAAGGCATCCTAAGTGTATATGACTTTCTTCTTTTAGAAGAATAAAATTTGAGTTATTTTGTTTTTTAAATGTCCTGGCTCTTCCAAGCTTCATAATGGCAGTGAATGGCTGTTTATTTTTTGAAGTTCAATAAAGTGCATCCATCCATCATAAAAAATGCTCCACGCGGCTCCAGCGGGTTACTAAAGGTCTTCTAAAGTGATTTGGTGCATTTGTCTAAGAAAAATACAAATTTTTAAACTTTACAAACTGTAATATATAGCTTCCGCTAACTGTCGTTCACGAGAGAGTGGCATTCCAGCAGATGACGTAGGCGTAATGCGTTAGCTCTGGTGAGAATATGCTAGTCTGGTGAGAACCAAGTTTTGTTTAAAGAAAAAGGAAGTTTCCTCTTGGCTTATATCGAAATCATCAGACATTTTTCTTTACAAATCCTCATTTTGTACTTATAATTTGTGCCCAGTGTTTTGTTTTTCTCTCTCCTCTGCGCTTCTGCATTCACCAGCATGTTCACCTATACGTCCTACGTCATCCACTGGAACGTCACTCTCTTGTGAACACGTACAACATTTAGCTGAAGCTAGAGATGGTTTTAAATATGGATATTTTTCTTACACAAATGCATTAATTCACCTCAGAAGCCCTTTATTAACCTCCCAGAGCCGTTTGGAGCATTCTTTTGTGCAGGCTCTAGCTGATGCGGATTATTTAGACTGAGGGCTGTTCTGACTGGTGGCATTACAGCGCCTTTGGTTGTTGTCAGGTACCTAACGCTTTGGACCTACGCCATTCGGAAATTGCCCTTACACCGAGTATTCACTTCCCGATCGTGTTTTCGTTGTTGAATAGAGTATTAAGTCATATACAGTGATTCAGAGAAAGCCATTCAGGGACCCCCTTCACTTTTTTTAAATTTTGTTATGTTGCAGCCTGATACTACAGTTGTTTAAAGGGGACATATGATGCTGCTAAAAAGAACATTATTTTGTGTATTTGGTGTAATGAAATGTGTTTATGCGGTTTAAGGTTCAAAAAAAACATTATTTTCCACATACTGTACATTATTGTTTCTCCTCTATGCCCAGCCTTTCTGAAACACGTTGATTTTTACAAAGCTCATCGGTCTGAAAAGCGAGGTTGCTCTGATTGGCCAGCTATCAAATGCGTTGTGATTGGCCTAATACCTCAAACGTGTGATGGAAATGTTACACCCCTAACCATACTGTGATGCCCTGTCCAGCCGGAGAGACGAGACAAAAACATTAAAAACCAATTATAAAAGATGCATTCATTGCATCCAGTGGGGACATAATTACAGATTATATGACTTATACTGTCTTTTTACGCGTTGTGTTGCATCGCGTCGCATAAACATAAAACCATGTCTGCAATTGTGATCAGAGAAACGACAAACAACAAGTGCTACTCTACACTGCCACTGACGATTCAAACGCTAGTTTTTTGGGGCAAAATTCTGTAAATTATAAAAAAAAAAAAACGTATTTACAGTCGTGAGTCAGAACGCGGCCTGTGGTATACTCTACCAGGATCAGGAAACCGTCATCCATACAATGCTGTGGACACATCTGATATTTGGGAACAAACTGTTCGGAACGGTTTGTTGTAAATATAAACTAACCACTGAATTTCTAGTCGGGGTCCTCTTTTGGAAGGCCACACAAAGTAGTTTTGCGTTCACAACGAATGTCAACACACCATGGTCTTGAGTGAGCGGAGGCCTAGAGTGAGCCGCGGCCTAGAGTTTGCAGAGTGAGCAGAGGCGGGCGGGCTTGGGGCAACCACATGTGACAACCCCGGGCAGCTTCGTCCACGGTGAAAGCTGATCCAACGATCCACAGCGCGAAGTTGATATATTTCCTCAGCGACCAGCAAGGATTCAGATCCAGCATGACGAGCGGATATGCCTCTTTGGGCAGGGCCAACCAAGTAGTTCGACTTTCACAATCGAAACACAGCGTCTTCACAACCGGCGGGTGGCGCGCGGCAACAACAATACTACAGCGAGAAAAAAAAGTTAAGCCTTCTTTCTTTGCGTGAACATTTGGGCGGCGTTATTGCAAATCTTCCCACACAGTGACGTAAAAATGTGGGGGCGTGTTTAAACGAGGCATTTTAGGAAGGCGTGGCTGACTTTATCAAGAAAGCTCTTTAGATTTTGAGACCTTTAGGCTATGCACCAAGAGCTTGTAACACTCCAAAGAGAAAGGAAAAATTTAAAATCGCGTCATATGACCCCTTTAAATTCTATTTTTTTCTCATTAATCTACACTCCATACCTCATAATGACAGTGAAAACAACCCCCCCCCCCCCCCCCCCCCCCCCCCCCCCCCCCCCCCCCCCCCCCCCCCCCCCCCGAATTGTACAAATGTCTATAAATTTAATTAAAAAGAAAAAAACTGACAATTATCACATACATTTCAAGACCCTTTAACTCAGTACTTAGCTGAAGCACCTTTACAGTCTCAAGTCCTTTTGGGTATGATGCAACAAGCTTTGCACACCTGGATTGGGGGATTTTCTGACATTCTTCTTTGCAAATCCTCTCAAGCTCAGTGAGGTTGGATGGGGACCGTTGGTGGACAGTTATTTTCAGGTCTCTCCAGAGATGTTCGATAGGGTTCAAGTCAGGTCTCTGTCTAGGACATTCATAGAGTCGTCTCTAAAGCCCTATTCGAACAGGACTACAGAGGGCCGTTAGAGAAATTTGTGTTTCACAGACATATTTTGTGATTTTAATCCCGTCCGAATCTGCCACGTCTGTGTTTTTCCTCACACAACCTCTGTAAAAATTCCAGAGCAAATTACCTACTTTTTTTTCGGGAAACTCAGTGATCCGCTGAGAAAATTAATTTCGTTAGTAATTTTTTTTTTTTCACAAAGCATTTTATGTGTATTTTGGCCAACGTGAACTACCATAGACACTTTTACCATATGCATTTTTGATATGTTTGCCTCCTGGCAAAGAAATTAAAAAAAAATAACAATAATAAAATCAAGAGCCAGATCATGTAAACTGTTAAGACTGGCTACTATAATATCAGCGTCAGGTAAGATTACTCATGTTCATTTCTGCACTCAATTACATAATATTTTAATTACATGTGTAATTACGAAAATTAAATGTGGTTTTACTACAAATAAATAAAAAAAATGTAATTGTTAAACTAAAGTAACCACACATTAACTATGGTTTTGCTATACAAGCCATATAGCTTCACCATGGTATTTGTAGTAAAAAAAGATGTGCTTACTATGGTAATCAATCCGAATGACTATACGCAGTGCACGCATACAGAGCACGTGATCTCTGAAATGCCCAGATATACAAAACAGACCCTCCCATCTCTGTAATGAACACGGAGATGTTTGTCCCATCAGAATTGGTACATGAAATTCAAACGTAGTTTAGAAAACAGTCCGTACTGAATAGGGCTTCAGCACTCTGTGTTGCGGCTGTGTGCGTAGGGTCATTGTCTTGTTGGAAGGTGAACCTTTGGCCCAGTCTGAGGTCCTGAGGAGAGGATCGAGTTTGGCTACACTGCCATAAAGCCCAGATTGGTGGAATGCTGCAGTGATGTTTGTCCTTCTGTAGGTTTCTCCCATCTGCATATATGATCATGGAGCTCAACTAGAGTGACCATCAGGTTCTTGGTCACCAGTCTAGACAAAGTCCTTCTCCATCAACTGCTCTGTTTGGCTTGGCAACCAGCTTTTGGAAGAGTCCTGGCCCAGCCAAACTTCTTCCATTGAGAATTATGGAAGGCCACTGTGCTCTTGGGAACCTGTTGCAGCAGAAATTTTTTTTGTAGCCTCCCCCAGATCTGTGCCTCGATACAATCCTGTCTCTGAGCTCTGCAGGCAGGTTCTTTGATCTCATGGCTTGGTTTTCGCTCTGATATGCATTGTCAGATGTGAGGCGTTTTTATAGAGAGGTGTGTGCCTTTCCAAATCATGGCCGATCAATTTAATTTACCACAGGTGGACTCCAATGAAAGTGTAGAAACATCTCAGCAATGATCAAGAGAAATGGGAGGCACCTGAGCTAAATTTCAAGTGTTGTTGCAAAGGGTCTGAATATTTATGTAAATATGATATTTCAGTTTTTCTTTTAATAAAATTTGACAGACATTTTTTTTTTTTTTTTTTTTTTTTTTTTTTTTTTTTTTTCTATATTATGTTTCACTTATTATTAGGGAGGTACGGAATGTAGATTAATGAGAAAAAAATGAATTTAAACAATTGTAGTATCAGGCTGCAATGTAACAAAATTGAAAATTGGGTCTGAATACTTTCTAAATGCACTGTACACCTAGCATGGCTTGAGGGTGCGTAAATCATGGGGTAATTTTCATTTTTGGGTGAACTATCCCTTTAATGTGAACTCACCAAATAATCTTGTCCTCCAGTGAAAACCGGATTAGTTCCATTTGTAAATCATTCAGAGATTTGACTCAAAAGAATTATTTCTGCAGATATGATTATGCTACTTTTGCATTGAATATCATTAACTCGTTAATGATATTACCTAGTGGTGCATTGTAATTGCATGGAAAAGAGTTCCACGGTGTTCCACAGAAGAAATGGTGTCATACAGTTTAAGAACAACATGATGGTAAGTAAATGACTATTTCTGAACACTTCCTTTCATACACATTCCTGGATTTCTGAAAGACATGAATTTGGAGGTTTCCCTGATAAAACAGACCATTCGTGACACACATTTCTCATGGCCTAGATTAAATAAAAGTCTGCAAATGTTTTTGCTCCTTTTCATCTGTCCTCATTTATGAAATGCCAGCATCAAAGCATTCAATTAACAGTACACTGACTGCTGTTTCAGTAAGTAAAGAGGCTATTTTTCAAGAATTAAATTATTTATCAAGGTGGCCAGGGCAATTCCAAACACTCACTTTCTTGCCGAAACCGCAGCTGCTTTATGATTTATTAAAAACGCATAACCTAAGTCTCATTAACATTTCAGAAAGTGAGCTATTTTCTCCACTCCTTTAATGTACCTTTTAATGCACCACATTTATCCATGGGAGTACCAGGTGCTGCCGGAGATCAGGCACATCTTGAGGTTCACACATCTGCAGCCACTATGAGATGGTTGCTAGAAATGTGTCAGAGTTGCTGGATATTCCTCTTGGGCATGTAGTCTGCAGTCTCCTTTGGGAACATAAAAAGTGTTATGGGATAGAACGGCGGCCCTGGTTCAGTCAAGCTATAATGAAAAACTAAAGTTCCATGTCTGCGAAAGTATAATAGTATTGACATATTTTATTTTCCGTGTGGTTTCAGCTCATTGCCATTTCTTGGCATTAATCTAGCATGGAGAATGGACTTTAATTGAATAGAGGCTACTGTGGTGCTTAAGTTGCACTGCAATTTTGGATTGATTTAGGCTTTTGTGCTGCTAAATCTGGCATTATTCTTTTGCGTTATAAACAGCACGCTTAACCCCATGAAATCTATAGACTTTCTCGATTGGCTGAGAATGGAACATGGGTAGGTTGTCAACAAAAAAACTACAAGTGTATCGAAACCACTTGCACTTATTTATGGGGGAAACTTTTCTGAATTGCAAAAAAAAAAGATTTCAAATGGGTGAGGTCAATAATTGGATTCTGTGCAATCAGGTTTTGTCTGGTGTACATTTCAAGCTTACAAGTGCTATGACCTACTTCTGTATTGATTGACTTCGCATACAACAAGTGAATATTAATTAAAGATGTGAAACAGAACCTCATAATAATGTTTGACTCATTCAAGTGGTCAGTTCGTTTCTCTAATGAGGGATGCAATGGCATTATCACAGTGTATTGATCAAACAGTGGTCTCAACAATAACAGTTTCTGGTTTCATCTCCAGACGGCCCATGGTCTTCTCCATTTATTGTTACTTCACAGCAGGATTGCATCCCACACCTAAATGGAGTGTATAACTGTGACCACTTACTCAGTGCTGTTGTGTTGCTAGGCTTTCTTGTGTTTCACAAGTGAGAGCATCTTCTCCTTATCAGAAGCGATGAGAAAGAGAGACGCTAGAGTTCCCCAGAGGGAGACAGCGGGCTCGTCTGATTGCCATGATCAATATGGGCCCTCCTCGCTTTTATATCAGGAAAATAATACAGTGGCACCATAATGCATCTGGTTATGGCCCCCCGGCATACGCTTAGGGAGGCTGCCATTTCTCATCGACTATAAAGCAGTACCTTTTCAGCACATCCCCTGAGGGGCCATGGCACACGGTATCAATGGCAAAACAAAGCACTTTTCACTGTTAGTGATGGTGCAGTCAAACCTGCACTATGGATTTCCAAGAAGCTGGGCAGTAATGCAGTAAGAAACATATCTCAATACTCAATATGATACACAGTTTGGCTTCTCAATTATTTTAAAATTATAAGGCTTTTTAGATATTTTAAATGGAAAACAAGATAAAAACACTCACCAATAGTCTGTTTTCAGTATTTATAGAATATTATGCATTTTTCCCCTCTCTTTAAGTATAAAAGTTTTTTTTTTGTTTGCTCCTTTATTTAACTTGAAATCATATTACATGTGGATTGAAGTGTGTGCAAAATCCTCTTTTTTTCTTTTTAGAATATTCTGCAGACAGTCACAATGAGCTAAATGCTAGAGTAGCCAAACAGAACTGCAAACATGTTTTTAAAATATAACATAAAATAAAGGTTTTAAATTGGTTACTCACCTTGTTTACTACTTGTTGAGCCAAACAGATAGTCATGCCCCCAACTCATGCTACTGGATGAGCCAGTGATGCTTTGTTGCCGGTCAGGATACTCAAACAGACGACATAATGTTTAGATTTTGCCACAGAACTACAATATTTATACAATTTAAGGGAAATTTTTCACAAATTAAAATACAATCTGTCATGATCTTCCATGTTGACTCAGTATTCAAAAACAAAGCTGCATAGTCCCTAGAGTTTAATGAGACATTATTTAGATAATTACAGATTATGTGTTTAGCTCCAATATATGTCATGGAGGAACAGGGTGGCATCACAGGAATGCAAGTGCAATCTTTGAATGTCGAGGAGGTCTTGAAGAAAAAGTATGACATAAGATGCACACCACCCTTCACTCTATTAATTTACATTCCCGGAGGCCACTTCAAACGGCATAAATCTAATAACAGGATTCTAGTGAGGTGCATCATGGGTAATATATAAACTCCACTTTATGGCCCAGAAGGGCAGGAGGGGGATCTGATGAAATATAGATAGAGTGAGTAAACTCAAAGCTCAGCCACATTATGTAGCATGAAAACATGGTCGATAGCAGATTTGAAATGTGATTAAAATGTGCATACAACGATAAACTCCTGCTCCCAAAATATGTTTACTTTTCATTTCTCATCTCTAAGGCTGGTTAAGCTCACTTACTTGTCCACGTACAGCACGTCTGCAAGACTGTAAGACAATATCCTCTCACCCACAGAAACAAAAAGCATGGAAAATGACTATTCTTGAGGTCCCTTGTAAGTTTACACCCACAACATCTATATGCCATTAGTCACTCCACCAAACCAGCAGCTTGCCTGAAACAACCCTGAAGATTGAAGACTGGTGGTTTCAGACCAGACCTCTCATCTCGGATCTCTGCTTTTGATCAGGATGTCTCTTGATATGTCACAAGTGCGTGTCGGCTTCACTCCGGTATGACCTCATTAGACAGCAGAGCCCTCTGTTCTCCTCCAGCCCTATTAGCCGAGATGGTTGGAGAGGTTCCTCGGTAGTTATTTTCGAGGAGCTCTCATAAATCTCGAGATGTTGCTCTGTCCGGTTTCATTGCCGGAATGGACAATGAATCTGGCGAGAGTGAGATGATGTAAGGAACACTCATAAGAGGTCAGGTTAGGTGACCTCAATGCCCAGAGTATCGACAATCCAATGGAACCACGGCGCCAGCTTGTTAAACTCATGTCCTTTGGCAAAGAGAACAAGATTGTGTTTTATCCCCAAGAGGACGCTTGCTGTTTCAACCTCTCTACATTGTTAATCCTTATTGATCTTCCGTTAGAAACATTTGCACTAGGTACAATGTGGATTCATATTACTCTAATTCTGTTTGTATGTTTCAGCAGGAGCGAACAGGTGCGGAGGACTCATTCCTCGTATGTTTGGCTAGCCTCCAGCAATACGATACACCTTCCAGCAGAAACAAAACTATAAAGTCAGAGAGATTTGCAGCCGCTGATGGTCCAAAATAGCAAATATCTGACATTTTCCCATAAAGAAACTGATCTTTTTAATCCTTGTCTGTATTAGCTTGCTGTTTACTCTCCTTGAGCTGTTGATACCTCACACCTGAGTACACTGATCTTTAATTAAGACTCTCAGCAAGACTTCCACACTGCTCTCCCAAGACTCCCGTTCCCATGAACTTTCCTATGATGTTAATTTAACCCTCTGTAGGACTAATTGTGAATTTACAGCTTAAAAAAATAATTGATTTAATATTTTACATATATTTAGGAGGTAAAATCATTTTCCAAAATTAGTTTTCTTCATCTGACCTTTGACCTTTTTTTTTTTTAGGGATGCGTCATTTATAACTGACGTTGTCCCATTAGAGTAAAATCATTTGTGCAATGTCTGAAACTAACACACAATTACATGCTTTTAACTATTCCCCCCCCCTTGGTTAAAAAAAAAAAGAGTGAAAATTTCTTACTCGTTTCAAAAAACCAAATCTTTATGAACATTCAATTGTTTTCTTGTGCTGCTATATTTGATTTGGAACTCGTGCGTGAACATGTCTAAAACTTGACACAAATTCGGATGCAATTTCACTGCCTGAAAACCATGTCTTAGTGTTTCAAAACTTTAACATTGTGTTTCATCTTAGAATTTCAAATCAATTACTGTAGCACAAGTGAAGGTCAACAAGACTTCTTTTTCAGTGTACCCCACACATAAGTAAATGTTGACTTGTGCAGTCATCATTGGAGCATCGCTGCCTGTCAGTATAGTCATGTCAATAGACATTGGCATATTTCCTGACCTCAGGTTGTTGTATGGATCACATCTTTCAAACTGGCATACAATAATGCACCCAAATGCCTGACTTCCACAACAACCTTCATCACTGCCCTCACCCTCATTGCTTCTATCCTCCTTGGTCCTCAACAACTTGTTTTATTACTACAACCTGATTTTCTGATGCAAAAATCGTACAAAAATGAACCTAAAACACATGCATAAAGGCTATTATTCTGCCCGCCAATGCTGGCCAATAGTGCCAGCTACACAAAATATGCATCACATAATAGGACTTTGTCTATTACAGTATGCATGACGCTCAGATTTGTTGGTCTCTGAGTTGTTGTTTTTATAAAAGTACATTAAGGCCCCTGTCCTACACGAACGCAGTTATTTTAAAACCGCAGCTTTTTCTACGCGGTTTGGCCATTTGTCCACACGCAAACGCAGCACCAGGTCACTGAAACCAAAGGCATTTTTGAAAATGCCTGCCAGGGTGAAGATTTTCATACACCCTGGTTGCAGTGTTGTCGTGTAGACCAGTGGTTCCCAACCCTGGTCCTGGAGGCACTCCAACACTGCACGTTTTGCATGTCTCCTTAATCAAACACACCTGATTCAGGTCATCCGCTCATTAGTAGAGACTTCAAGACCTAAAATTGGTGTGTCAGAGAAAAGAGACATGCAAAATTAGCAGTGTTGGGGTGCCTCAAGGACCAGGGTTGGGAACCACTGGTGTAGACAGGGAAACCGGAATTTTTGGCTTGTGACGTTGGAGTCTGCGCTGTTATCTCCACCTACTGGAGACTTTTTTAGACTTCTGATTGGCCAAAATGGCTTTACGGTTGAGCTTATATCGCCACCTGTTGGTTTGGCTTGCTCTTGACAGTGATTCATAGCATGCGTTTGTGTTTTCATGTGGATGGAGATTTTTTTTTTTAAATGGAAGGAAAAACTGTTTATAAAAATACCGTGTACGTGTGGACATGGCCTAAAAATGACAAAAAAACTTTAGAAAACACATTTGTATGTACAATTATATTTTTTATAACTTGAATTTATATGTATTTTCTAGTCTAAAATGAGCTCACTATGGAGCCTGAGAGCATGTGACCTAAGATGTGCTAATGTCTCCTTTACTATTTTACTACTTTGCAATTATTTTAGCGTCATTTATAGCGTCATATATACTTGCAATATTTGGGGGAAATACAATATTTGTATTATTAAGACAACAAATAGTAACTCTCAACTTGCATGTGTTGCAGAAAAATATTTCCATTGCTGTTCATGGAAGGGGAACAATTGGGAATAGAACCTCGATATCTTTTGCTGGAACTGAAGATTAAGTGGAGCAAAAAATCCTGATCCTCTTGTTGCCTTCTCACAATTTCCACTCACCATCACCCACTCAAACAGAGAAAGTTTTATGAATGTTTTTACTGAAGATTTCAGCCAAGGACATGAAATGAATGTAAAGCTCACAGCTCTTGAAGTGCAAGGTCTCAGTGAAATGGTAAGATAAGTCTATTCATCACAACATATGAGGCAGAGTTTTAACATCATTCATGTATGTATGATAAGTGATTTTAAATAATGGATTAAAAATGCTTTAAAACAGTGATCATTTTCTTGCTTCAAATTCAGAACAGGTTATTTCATTCATTTGTCCGTTTTTCCATTCGTAAAAGATAAGAGACAACCAATTTCTAAAAGTGGCCATTCATGTTGCTTTATTCATTTAATCACTTTCTTCTTTCCTTTGTGTGGTTCCTTCATTCTCTCCTTCATTCTTTCATCCATCCCACCTTCCTGTGTTCTTTCTTCCTTTCCTCCTCCATTCATCCATCCTTCCTTTCTCATTTCCTTCCTGTGTTCTGTCTTTATTATTTTTTCCACTCCACCTTCCTTCAGGTGTTTTTGCTTATTTCCTCATACTTTCCTCCTCGTATTTTCCTTCCTTCCTTTTCACATCTTATTTCTTGTTTTTATTTTCCCCTCTTCCTTCATTCATCATCCTGTCTTCCTGTTTTCATTCTTTCTTCCTTTCCTCCTTCCCTCCTGTATTTTATTCCCTCCTTCTTGTGCTCTATCTGTTTTGTTCGTTCCTCTATTTGTGTTCATCCTACCTTCTTTTTAATTTTTCCTTCCTGTGTTCTTCCTTCCTTCCTTTTTTCCATCTTGTGTACTTTTTCCTTATTCCTTCCTGGATCATTAGTTCCTTTATTTCTTCCTTCCTATGTTCTTTCTTTCCTCCTCCGTTCATCCGTGTTCTGTCTTTATTCCTTCAGCTATTTTTTCTTATTTCCTCATACTTTCCTCCCCTATTTCTTGCCTTCCTTCTTTTTTCACATTCTATTTCCTGTTTTTTTCTTTTACCTTCCTCCTTTCATTCATTCATCCATCCAACCTGTTTTCCTGTGTTCATTCTTTATTGTGTTCTTTCATCCTTTCCTCCTGTTTTTCCATTCCTTTTTTTCTTGTGCTGTCTCTGTTTTTGTTTGTTTTTCTTTTGTGTGTTCATCCTACCTTCTTTTTCACTTTTCCTTCCTGTGTTCCTCCTCCCTTGCTTTTTTCCATCTTTTGTACTTTCTTTCCTTATTCCTTCCCGGATCATTACTTCCTTTATTTCTTCTTATTTTCTTTCTTCCTTCTTTCCAATCGTCCTTCATTTCCTCCTTTGTTTATTCTTCCTTCCTTAGTTTTTTCTTCCTTCGCGAGCTCCTTCTTTATTATTTTCTCCTTGAAATTTTACTTCCTTCCTGCTTGTGTCCTTTCTTGCTTCTGAGTTGTTCCTTCATTCATTTCCTCCTTCCTTCCTTTCTTCTTTCTTGGGTTGTTTGTTTCTTCAAGATTTCCTCCTTGTATTCCTTCCTTCCTTCCTAAACTAACTCTACAGTGAGTGTGTGCCATCCTGTAGATCTTTGTAGCACTTCTATGTGCAGCTCTGTTGTGCTTGTCAATGAGATGAGTTACCAGTCACAGGTGAAGAACACTTTCAAGTCAGTGCTCTACAAAAGGGCACCATTCTTTTCCTCTAGTGTGCTAAATGCTTTCAACATACAGAGATCAATAAAAATGTGTACAATAAAGGATGTACTAATAAGGGCACTATGTGGCAACTCCACAGGACATTTTTACATGATGATAGCACTTAATTTATGACAAAATGAAGATATATACTTCTGAAATTAAAAATGGCAATAGATAACACAAAAGTGCTTCTGCTGGTCATTACCTTGTGCTCAAGAATAGGTATGAAAAAAGCCCAGGTTTTTGCAAAACCTTAGAACATTACGATAACAGTTCACCGCTAATAGGCTTTTATCACTTGCTTTTAGATACAGTAATTCTACATAAGATGATGTGGCCAACATGAAGGAATGATGCTTTCTGAAAGGTATATACTTATTAACACAATATACTCACAGTAAAGGATGACTTTAAGGTTACATGAAAATGATTAATGCATGCAGATAGGACACCCACGCTGTGTTCACAGAGAGAAATCTCTTCCACACTCACACTGTGTCTCTAGAAATCAAAGTGGGGCATCTCTTGAGTCTACTACACTGGATTCAAAGAGGTTTCTTGAGAGGAACTTGCTTGAATTTTTGTGAAAAGAAATAAAGCCTGGCTAGTTCATTGGCAGTATTTCAATAGAGAAACTTTTTTTTAAGAAATTCAATACTTTAGTTGACTGCAGTGATTTTATCTGATATTTGCTGATATTTGCTTGTTCAGATAAAAAGTTTCATTTTCCCATGTTTCTAGAGTTTTGTTCCACCACCTGATGTGCACAGAATGTGGACGAGAGTGCAGCTCTATCTGACCTTTTTACCGACCTCAAATTTCTGTTGTAATCGTTTCCTTTAATTGTCATTTTCCCGTCAGACCATGTAGCATTTTTGAAGCCACATGTCATCAACATTTGTTTTAAGTCTGAGTTAACAGCTTTTGACATATTTGCCTTTGATTACATAATGGCAAGTCCAAGGTAAAAGAGTTGAATCCATTAAAACAAACAATTAAAAGTTAAGGCCAGCCACCAGCAGCCTCTTGCGAAAACTATTATAATACTTTAAAGAGAGAAACTCAAGGGATGCATTAGACCGTGTTAATCAGTTTCACTGCAGTGCTTTTTTAATTATTATTTTTCCAGGTGAAAATCCCCTGATCATTTAGAAATGTAAAATTTTGATTTTAGAAATAAATCAATGACCAACTATTGGGTTTGGATGAGTTGCATTTAAGTTTCCGCAATAATAATAATAGTAATAATGATAATAATAACAACAACAAATAACGTTACAAATAAAAGACTAATAATTAACTAAATGCTCTAATTTTATTAATGAATAAATTAATGTGCATAAATGGTTTGTGATGAGTTACACATAAAATGTTTTGTTATAATACTATAATTTAATAATATATGATATAAATCAATAATATAGTATATTAAGTATAGTGTTAACGCAAACGACCATAACATAACATAATACAATATTGATCACTAAATATTAATACAATTTTTTATGTTCTAACTGCTTGATTTAAGTTTCTGACATTCTGACAATTTTAACCGACACAGCGAGGGCAATTAAAGTTTGTGTTATTTCTGATAGTAAGTCAGGCATGGCCAACAGAGAGACTTCAAATGATCACACATGGCAATTAACTAGATACCTGAAACCGTTGATACCTGGCATGCTGTTATTTCCTTCTCCTAATTCAAAGCAGACAAAGGCACAGGCATATCAACCTTACGTCTGAACATCCCTCATTACTGCTTCGTTTTTCTACAGCCGATGTTTCGTGAAATAACTGTGAAATTACTTTGTGTCTTTTATGCGATTAGAAGCAGCAAAAGCAGGATTTGCCTATCAAAGTGAATCAAGTCAGCAGACCTCATCTAATTCTGCTTCATTGCTTCTGAAGTTGTCCAGACAAATGCAATTCACAGCTGAACCAAGTCAAGCATTGGCTTCAACAGTGTGTCACACACACATACACATACACACACTGACAGTACCAGTGTGGTAATCGGAGTGCAATGTCGAACATTTGATCCATCTCAGCCCTGGCCGAGCAGCTGGTGTGTGGCTATGGGCACATCTAAGCTGTCAGGCTTATCAGAAAGGGTGGTACATTGGGGACGGAGACACTGATAAGACATCAATTATGCATGAAAATAGGTACTCTACATCGCTCTCAGGGTTGGCTTTGCTTTTCTTTTCCAACCCTTTTTATCCAAATGCAGGACCTCTGGACGCGTAATTCATCTGGTAACCCTTTTTTCCTCCAAAGACGCACTCAATTTTCTAGCCGTGACCATCACGTATTGGTCATAATTTTCTATTTGGAAGTCCAGATAAGGCTCTGAAAGTTTTATGAGGACAAATAAGATCTCCATCTCGTCTAAGGACCGGTGTCATGATGTCATCGGCGACTGCATATATGAGCAGACCTCAAATGAAAACCTGATACCTCAAAAGTGAGAGCTTTCATGCTGGGAAAAGAGAGAGGAGAGAGAGAGAGAGAGGAGAGAGAGAGAGGAGATTACTCTGAAACCCTTACCCATGTTCTCTTATTTCTGTATTTTTCAATAGCCTTCCCTAGGGTCTCAAACTGGCTTGATATTGCTGGAACCTGAAAGAGTAGGGCATCAAAATTCCCACATGCAATATAATCCCTATTAATTTCTCTCATTTGGTGCACAAAATGGCGAGTTTAACAGTGGCCTTTACCCATCTTTACCCATAACCCTTTAAGAGTCCAGTTTTAAAAATTCATGTCTGACTGAAAAGATCAACAATAACCCTTTATCAATTATTCGGACCTTCCAGGCTTTTTTCTCTATATGTGTACTGATATTTACTTCTGTGGAGGTGGAAGATTGGATGAAAAAAAAATTAAGCTGACAGGTAATAAGAGTGACAGTCAAAAAATAACCTCCCCGAGGTTCCCAACCCACGTGGGAAGAAACCCACAGGTGCTGCGTCTATCATCTTGCTTTTTTACCATCTGCCACTGAAGGATATCCACCAATAGGCAGCACTGAGAGCTTTGAAGAGGCCTAAGAAATCCTGTGCCTTTCTGGAGGGCTTACTGGCACACGTGGAATGTCAATTTAAGAGCATTTGTGCCCATTTCTGCTTGGATTAGTAGAACCCAGGGCAGCGAGTGACTGTGGGAAGAGATATTGTATTTTTGTCCTGTTTCCATTCATCACTCTCTTGGGCTGTTTTGAAATCAGAGTCAAGAGTTTTCTTGCAGTTTAGTTCTGGTAATGACTGTTAAAGCCACGTAGGAAGAAAATCATAAATTTTAGTTTATCTGCATGTTGCTTGCACTGCTGGTGCTCAGTTTTGGGGAGTAACTAACTAAAAGTAGCAATGCTAATAACTTACAACTGACTTTGCAGTAGCTTTTTTTTGGGTAACAAGCTACTTATTATTTTCATTGTATCCAAGCTGTACAGAGAAAATAATCAAATGAGGTCCAATTTATTGAATCAGTTCATTAGAGAAGATTCACTGGTCAAATAAATGATTTGTTTTCTTCCACAAAAGTTTGTCTTTTTTGTAGCAAATTGTTTCACTAAATCTTACTGCTCACCATCGTGCTTTAACTAAATGATGCATTCTAGTTTTCACTGTACTGTATTTATTCTAAGCTTATTTTCTGGAACCCATAATTAGTCCCTCATTGTTTCTGAGCCAGAAAAATACTGCTCTGATTATAAAATGAATTAGCATTTATACAGATGTTTTCCTATTACATAGCTTTAATGTAGTTAGTTATTTTTATCAGCTTGTATGAAAAACAGCTTAATTAATAGCTTGAAGAAAAGCCACTTTTTAGAGTAGCTTTAACAATATGCATAAATTGAAGTGTGGCACGCTACAGTTTCTTCCCCAAAAGAAGCTTCTGCAATTACTTTAAATATAAAATAAAATAAAATGTCACCCAAAGTTAAATTTTTATTTTTGTGACAGACACTGCTCTAATTTCATTATGTTTGAGCAGGTTTGTTCAGGGAGTCAAAAGAATCAGTGATTTTTTTTTATTTTTTATGTGGTTAATTTACGTTAACTAAAATCAATCATCTACAGACTTAAAAATGAATCATTCTAGACTTGTTGATCTACAGCAGATCCACTAAACACTGGGACACTGATGAATCAATTACCTGTGATATGATTATGAGGCTTTCGCGTTAAAACGCAGCTCATATTTATGAACAACATTGCTGTTCAACATCTATATCCTTTGTTTGTTGATCGTTAGGCTTCATTGTAGCTGTTAAAAGTTCAAACTTGCACTCATACCTTATTTCCAATGACATTTATGGTAAGTGACTATAGTGAGGGCCTGATGCTCACTGGTGTTACGGTGAGTTATGGGAATTTCTAGTTGACTTGACTATTGAATGACATATAAACCAATATATGTTAAATAAAGGTAGGCCATAAAGCTGAGATCCTCAATCTAACCTCCTTAAAGATCTGTAATTGAGAAAGAAGAAGTGAATGACATTAATTTTCAATCCATCTTGTCACCATAAAAAAGGGTTCAGGGTCCAATTTATCAGTTCAACGAGATTCAACATCAGCAAACAGTGTTTAAAGCCAAGAAAAATGAATACACTCCTTGCCACCTCTGACAAATCTCTGCCGGAAAATCTGTGCTGGCAACCACAGGAATGGTATATATCAAGATACGAGCCATGAGATCTGAGTGAGTTATCTATATAATACATCATATTCCTTATTTTAACGATGTGTCTTTATCCAAATCATATTTGCTGAGAAACAGGAGAATGCTCTAGGCTATTCAATTATTTGAAAAGGATTTTATCAGTGTCACAGTGTTGCTGTCAGAAGAAACTGCAGTCTGCTGTACTCAGCAGTTCAATCATCTGTGAATAAAGCGATCACTCCCACAGCACAGGTTAGAGATGAGATGAAATCCGCTGTGATGTCATAAAACTGAATCACTTTGAGTAACTTAGCAGGGATGGGAATAGTAAAGAATTTAAGAATTCCAATTCAGGTTCCCATTCGTCTTGACGATTCTGGTTGCATTTGTTCCATTAATAATAATATTTATGAATGTTGTCAAATGAACAGTTAAGATTTAAGTCTGCACATGTTTGAACCACTAAAAGGAACCAACTTCACAGTCATTCCTTCAGGAATCGAACTACACTGGTGGCGCCATATGTTTTTTATACACTGAAAAGAACCGGCACATAAGAATCATTCGTTTTGGAGTCAAATTACACTGATTACGCTGTTTGTTTTTGAAGACAAAAAAAATAATTGATTCAAAAGAGTCATTTGTTTGAGAGTTGGACTAGACTTGTTGAACTGTATAGTTTTGATTTACTAAAAATAATTGAAACATAAGAGTATTTCTTTTGGAAGGTGGACTGCACTGATTGCTCTGCATGTTTCTGATACACTTAAAAAAACAGCACATAAGACTCTTTCATTTGGAAGTCAAATTACACTGGTTATGCTATTTGTTTATGATGACAAAAAAGTAGTGATTCAAAAGAGTAATTAGTTTGGGAGTTGGACTAGACTTGTTGCGCTGCATATTTTTGATTCACTAAAAAGAACTGGAACATAAGAGTCATTTGTTTGGGAGTCAGATTACACTGGTTACACTGTTTGTTTTTGATGACAAAAATTACTGATTCAAAAGAGTCATTCGTTTGTTGGACTAGACTTGTTGCACTGCATAGTTTTGATTCACTAAAGATAACAGAAACATAAGAGTCATTCGTTTTGGAGTCAAATTACGTTGGTTATGCGGTTTGATTTTGATGACAAAAGAAAACAAAAAAAACACTGATTCAAAAGAATCATTCATTTGGGAGTTGGACTACAGTAGACTTGTTGCACTGCATGTTTTTCATTTGCTCAAAAGAACCAGGACATAAGAGTCATTTGTTTGGAAGTTGGACTACACTGATTGCTCTGCATGTTTTTGATACACTTAAAAAAAACAGCACATGAGACTCTTTCATTTGGGAGTCAAATTACACTGCCTATGCTGTTTGTTTTTGATAACAAAAAAGTAGTGATTCAAAAGAGTCTTCTTTGGGAGTCATATTAGACTTTTTTGCGCTGTATCTTTTTGATTCACTAAAAAGAACTGGAACATAAGAGTAATTCGTTTGAGAGTCAAATTACACTGGTTACACTGTTTGTTTTTGAAGACAAAAAAGTAGTGATTCAAAATAATCATTCATTTGGGAGTTGGACTAGACTTGTTGCGCTGCATATTTTTGATTCACTAAAAAGATCTGGAACATAAGTCATTCGTTTGGGAGTAATTCAATAAAAAGAACAATTTTATAACAGTCATTCATTCTGTATTAGACTACACTGGTCTGTTTTGTGCTGTAAATTCAGTAACAGTGTTAATGTCATATGGTTTTGGTATTTTTTTTAATAACAGAAATAAGATCTAGGCTCCATTCCCAAGCCTAATCATTAGTGCTTGATGGACTAACATCACTATTAGTATTCAAACAAACCTCTAACCATATTAAAGTACTAAACTAAACTACACTTTGGACACGAAAAGTCCTAGCAACCAACCACAAACCCTAGCATCTTGACGGCACGTTTTAGAAGCACAACTCACATTCTCCTCAGAAAAAAAGTGTTATATACCCTATTATTTAATATAGAAACAGTCCAAGAATAACTAAGTACCACAACTTTAATCACTAAACAAATATTTAATCCCCTTCTATTCTTCAGTCAAACGGATATCATTTGTACTCCGTTGTCATTGTTCGGCCTATATTAATATGCTAGAGGATTGTACACAAGCCTCTTGATTCATGGATTTATTGGGTACTGAGAATGCAATTTCATACTGCATCTAACACTTAGGGTGGCCCAGCCCAGTTGATCATTTCAACGTAATTAATTTGTTTGTTGGCACTGACTGGTTCCTGAGTGCATATGCACTGGAATGTTAATTAAATGAGATGTAACTCCCTCCAAGTCGAGTATGAAAAGAAATACTTGCCCTGTTCGGCAAAGCCCTGAAACCTGGAAACTGATTTGCAAGCTATATACATATACATAGATATAAAAAAAACAACTATGTATTGTTTTATACTGAACAAAATTATAAACGCAAAACACTTTTGTTTTTGCCCACATTTTTATTGAGCTGAACTCAAAGATCTAAGACCTTTTCTATGTACACAAAAGGCCTATTCTCTCAAATATTGTTCACAAATCTGTCTAAATCTGTGTTGGTGAGCACTTCTCCTTTTCCGAGATAATCCAAGGTGTGGCATATCAAGATGCTGATTAAACAGCATGATTATTGCACAGGAGTGCCTTAGGCTGGCCACAATAAAAAGGCCACTCTAAAATGTGCAGTTTTCTCACACAGCACAATGCACAGATGTCGCAAGTTTTGAGGGAGGGTGCAATTGGCATGCTGACTGCAGGAATTTCCACCAGAGCTTTTGCCCGTGAATTGTATGTTCATTTCTCTACCATAAGCTGTCTTCAAAGGCGTTTCAGAGAATTTTGCAGTACATCCAACCGGCCTCACAACCGCAGACAACGTGTAACCACACCAGCCCAGAACCTCCACATCCAGCATCTTCAACTCCAAGATCTTCTGAGACCAGCCACCCAGACAGCTGCAGCAACAATCGGTTTGCATAACCAAAGAATTTCTTCAGAAACCGTCTCAGGTAAGCTCCACTCCCTGCCACCCCCCCGCTCGTGTTTCCTCGGCCCGCCTCTCCGACCTAGGCACTTGCGCCCGTTCCGCCGCGGCAGCGTACCCGACTTGAATGGGCAAGGTCACATCGATGGCGTTGGCCCTTTGGACCCCGACGTGTTCTCTTCACGGATGAATCCAGTTTTCCGGTGAAGGGAAGTACGACAGGAACCAGGTTGCATTTTTTTATATTGATGCGTCATTTTTGAATGACAGAGATACCGTGACGAGATCACTGAGCCCATTTGTGCATTCATCCGAGACCTTACTCGTTGAGATTATACGCCCGGCCCATTTGCAAGGATCTGTACACCAATCCTGGAAAGCTGGCCCCCCCCCACACCGAACATACAGTTGCTTGCCCCCCCCCACCCCCCACCCCCCCCCCCACCCATGGACAGTACTCACCGGGACATGACACCAATTGAGCATGTGGGGATGCTCTGGATCGGCGTATACGACAGTGTTTCAGTTCCTGCCAATATCCA
The DNA here is from genome assembly GCA_018155175.1 of Sinocyclocheilus anophthalmus. Classification (NCBI taxonomy): domain Eukaryota; kingdom Metazoa; phylum Chordata; class Actinopteri; order Cypriniformes; family Cyprinidae; genus Sinocyclocheilus; species Sinocyclocheilus anophthalmus. Next base: position 93,671 of record JADLZN010003208.1, read on the forward strand.
GCAACTTCACACAACCATTGAAGAGGAGTGGAGCAAAATCCCACAGGCCACAATCAACAACCTGATCAACTATATTGCGAAAGGAGAGTGTGTTGCATGCGTGAGGCCAAATTGGTCACACTAGATACATTTGATAGCCACAACTGTGAGGTGGTGGATTATCGCGGGCAAAGGAGAGAGTGCTCCACTAACAGAGATTTAGACGATTGTGAACAATATTTAGATGAAATCGGCCTTGTGTGTTACATAGAAAAAAGTCTTAGATCTTGAGTTAAGCTCATGCAAAAATGGAAGGGCCAAAACAAAGTGTTGCGTTATAATTTTGTGTTGTTGTAATAGTAATAATCCGAATGATGCTTGCTCAAATAGTCAACGCGAAAGTGGTGCCAGGGTTTCTGGTGGTTGCTAGGATATTTTGGGTGGTTTCTTACTGATTCAGTGGTCCCTATATACTGTATGTATGACTCAGCTAAGGCCCCCCACCACCAGCCCTCCCCCAGCAATAATAGTGATGTTTGCCTTAATAATTAATAACATGTAATTACCTGTTAGCATAAATGCTCCTCCAGGGTAATTTCACTCTAATTTTCTGTATCTGCATCATTCCTTTGACACAGGGAAGTGGAGAGACATTGGCTTCCATTACCGAGGTCACAAATAGCAGACTTGTGTTTTCACCGTAGAAACACTGTAAGCCTTGTTCAAGGTGAACGAGTCAAATGTGGGTAATCAGCTCTGTAGCACTTTGCGTTTTGCATTTCAGGGTCACCTGCGGTAGATCTGGGAACCAGCAAACACCTCTGAGTCTGATCTAGTTATGTTTGTAGATTGTATCTGTGGACGACAGAAAAAAAGAACCACACTGTTGACTTCCTGTTCATTGGAGGACACACATATTTATCTCTTGGGTATGTTTGAATTGCGCAATCATATGAAAAAATATGTACATATATAATGAATTTATCAAAAGCAATTTAAGTTGGTTATAGTTTCACAAGCAGTGTTGGGGAATCACTTTTGAAAGTAATATTAATAATAGTATTAGTTTGAAAGCAATATTGCATTACTCATTATAAAACAAATAATGTTAACATTTTAGTAATGAATAATTGTTTTTTTTTTATAGAAAGCAATGTGTTACGTTACCTTTTTTTGCTATCTATTGACAGACTCTCCTACTGCTGTTTGTTTGACTTTCGCCCTTCGCCGTCACGTTTGCCTAAGAGCTTTGGCATCTATGTGGTGCCCCTAAACTTGTGCCATCAGCTTCTTGCTTATTGAGTTCGAGCAACCTGTGGTCTCTTCCATCTATCATTTTCCTTTACAGGATCCCGCTCCACAGTGGTTGGTAGCACCCTCGTTGACCAGTTTATAACAGTTTGTTAGCTAGTTATTTATGGCTAGAAAGAAAGTGTTCGAAGCGCCATGCGCATGTGTTGTTACAATGGAACACGGAAGGCAAGCGGAATGCGTACGATACTCTCCACAATGCAGCAAGTCACCGCTGCAGCGGGAGAGGAGAAGAAGTAGAGTTGTTGGAGAATAAAAGGCAATTAATTTTTGGTTTTCATTGCGCAGCCAAAAGTATCTTGAAGGTAAAATTACTGTGAAACACTGAGTCACGATGGAGCTTGCTACGATTGGCCCGGGAAACATTGAAAATTGTGTAGATGTCTGACACCCGTAGGTGTGAGAGCTCTCACTACAATACTTAAGGTTGTGTACGAAGCATGAACATGAGGGTGAAGTGTAATTAAGACAGAATTTTAATTTGGAGTGAACTAACCATTTAAAGTACGATTTCCCCTTCCCCTCACCTGAGTGTGGGTTGAATTGGTGAGTTATCTACTTTCTTTTTCTTTCCCAAGCATACACGGCCTGCCAGAACACACACACACAACACCCACACACACACACACACAAAAGCAAAACAGACTCCAGAATGGAGAAGAAAAAGATAAAAATATTCAAAAATATATAATAAATAGAAAAGATATGTATAATTTTGTTATAAAGTAACTCGAACAAGGAACACAAAGCTTCATGCATAACTTCAATAAAAATAATTAAATAACAATAATAATAATTACACTAATTCTGTAATGTTTACCAAGTAGGAAACCAACAGGACAACATGGACATCAAATACCATTCCTATTGTGGTCCATAATAGCAATGTCTCCAAGGTGCTCACCTTACATCCGAGCACATCTCTTTGCTCCCTGACAGACCCCCACTGCCTGCAGGCTCCCCGTTCCCTTTAATCATTTTAATTGACAATTCTGGGATTGCAGGAGATCTGGCAGCTTTTAATGGGATGGGCTTTTTACCTCATATACCTGCTGTGGTGTTTTATAGTTGTGTTATATGGCTGCTCTTTATTGTGATATGTTTGTTTTCTCTCTAGCTGCTGCCCCTCACCGAGTCACCTTTTAAAACACTTGCATGATCCCTTAGGCGAGGAAAATGCCAATCAGGTTGCTCTATACATTCGGCATCTGATCTGTGAGGTGTGAAACACACTCAAAAGACATGATAAATATGCCAGTGTGCAACCTTGTGTATTCTGGGAAGGGATTTAAAGCTTCTAGTTGAAAATAAAGTAAACTAGCATGCTGTTTTTTCTCTGTTTGCGGTTCTTAGGAGCACCTCAGCTATATCTTCTCGAGTGTCTAATTATACTGATGAAGAGATTTGAGCATTTGCAGCAATCTATCTGACAGGAATGTTATAGGTGGAGAAAAGTGACTGATTTTGTCAGGACAGACTAAACGAATCATTTGTTCAAACGATTTGTTCAAAAGCACTGATTCATTCAGAAACTATAGGAAATGGTTGTCTATATGAGTGACTGCTTTGATTGTTTGTAATTGTTTCCATTGGTGGAGTAAAAATCGACACATTTAAGCATTGGTGTGTTCGTACTGCAATGTAGCTTCGTGTCGTGTGTTGAATGAAAAGGTTTACATAGGACGTTAAGGCGCGATATTTTAGCGAGAGAAAGAGCGACAGTGACATTGAGAAGGGGATGTGGGAGAGTATGCCTGGATTGCAAATTTGAAGTCTGGGGTCTGTGCTAATTTTAGATCTAGTACCCGGAATGGATCAAATCCCGTAATCAACAGTTTTCCTTGGAATCTCATTTTGTGTTCACCGTCATTACTCTGCCCCGCTGATGGTCATAAATATGGTGAATGAATGAAAAAGTAATGTGACTGAAACAGATGAATACACACACAAGTAGGGAATGGAATTTTTAACATTTAAAGCCAAATAAACAACTTATGCTTGAAAAGTGAATATATTTGCCAATGAATTATGACTATGCCTGCTTATACTGACAGATTTTTTTTTTTTTGTAAATAGCACATCAAAAGGTAAACTTGCCTCTTGTCAAATCTGATCTCACAAAAGGAAAAGATCAAATGAAAAGATCAAAGGTACTTTATGTAATGTCAACAAGACGGCTTTGGAAAACTCGCAAAAGATAATTTAAGTAAACCCTGAGTAAATACTGCTTAGAATATTCTTCTTTTGCTATTTCCACTTTCCACTTTTGACTTCTGCAATATTCATTACAATACAGTACACTTTCACAATAGAACGTCTGAGCTGCTCTTTTCCATTAAAAGGAAATTGGTAGTGACCATCAGCCTTCATGCTCTAAAAACTACAATAAAAGCAGCTTATAAGTAGTTCATGCGTTTATATACTTGGATCCAAGTTTTCTTTAGCAGATTATGCCCCCCCCTACCCACCGGGACAAGACAAAATCGCGTGAGAGCTAGTTCCAACATTCATTCCAGCTCTGTGTTCTCTTGGACAGGGTTTCATTAGGGTGATAAATGATGGCAAACGTACCATTTTTTGGGTGAATTATCCCTTTAAAGCAAACGCTTGGATGCCTCAAGGACCAGCCAGAGGTCGGCTTTAAACAGCGTTTTAGGACACTTGAGGCTGTTATGAAAATTACTTGCTGGTAGGAAAAAAAAAAAAAAAAACGAACTGTGGAGAATTTTTCCGGCAGCACTCATCTCCCTCATGAAAGATGACGAGATGCATCAGTGTGCTATGATAACAGAGCTATAACGTTACACAGCCATGATGGCATATCAGACCACCTGCTCATCAAATGCTGTTACTGTACCACCAGTTAAAAATGTAATAAAGATCTGTTTTCCAGGCAGATTTAGTTTAGTAAATTGCAATAAACAGCATATTTTATAGATTATGTGTGAGACTCTGATCATATACAGTAGTACAATATATCTATTGTACAATTACCTCTAGCATTTAGAGGCAGGGAAGCTTGTACTGCCTGACACTGGATTTTGCGATAGTTAGATGGACACAACTAGAAGCCACCCCGCAAGGGACAATTGGAGTCTGAGTGGAGACATAATGGACAGATAAAGTCCAACAGCCGGGGGAGATTAAATGACAAGACACTAAGTGGCTTTAAAGATTACAAAGGGGAAGCAAATGGAGACACACACATACCATTTTACAATCTGCTTGGAACTGATATCATAGTTGTACACAGAATGCAACTAGGGCTGGGCAATAAAACATTCACATTTATTTGCTGTCAAAATTAAATGAAATCTAGCCATTAAATGAATTTTAAAAAGTCATATTTTATTTTCTTTTGTATAATTTCCCATCAAGTTCTCTCACTCATAAGGACGGTCTCATTTTGTCCCAAAATGAAATGGTGTTTTCGAACAAATCAGTTGAGTGAATGATTCGGGCATTTAAAAGGCCATTACTTGTTTTGTTCCTGAATGAATCAGTGTTTTTGAATGAATTGGTTGAGTGAATGATTCAGTGAGTCACTCATAAAGATGGTAACTTGTTTTGCTCCTGAAAAAAATCAGTGTTTTGAATAAATAGTTGTAATCAATGATTCAGTGATTAACTTGTTGCCACCTACTGGCATTTCAATGTAACCTGCAGAAAGAGACAATGAAAAAGCATGTAAGCATGTTTATCTCCAGCCTTAAATATAGGTTATTGCAATTTTTCAGGAAAAGTCTTACTACCACCACCATAGAAATATAAAGTGCGCTATGTTCGCCGGGATTACTCATCAGCATGTCTTTTTGGCTTTTATTTTAAAGATTTCCAGCATGAGCGCCATACGCTTATAAGCAGTGTGTTCCACGAGCAGTCTTGCTGTTGTTAATAGTACCATACATGTAATTACACACAAGGCACCACTGGAAACGTGTGGGCCACTGTTTATACTTATTTGAATCCAAAACAGGGAAAGGGGAACACGTTCAAGATCAGCCATGACCTCTGAGTAAACACCAGAATGGATATTATGGCCTTTGCTCCCAGGAGATAAAAGGGGCGCTGTATAAACTTCATAAAACATCTTCTAAGCATGACACTAAAAAGCGGACAGCAAGGCTCATGTATTTGGATTTATTATCTGATACATTGCCACACACCGTTTTTTAGGCTGTGGACTAAAAAAAACAAACTTTACAACTTTCATTGTTTGTCAACAAAATGTCAAGCAGTTATTTTGGTTTTTATTTTCCGACTATTTCATTCCTAAATTCAGTATTGTTTAATAGAATTCTTTGTAGGAAATTACATTTTTATGTTTGGAAGAAAAAAAAATAGCTAATGGTTACCTTGTAAAAGATATTATAGCTAGCATTTAAAGTTAGTGCACCCAACATGGAACTTCTTCATTAATACTCACCTCAGTTGTTCCAAAACGTAAGACCTTAGTCACTCTTCGGAAACACAAAAATAAGATATTTTTGATAAATCACTTGTTAAGAGTAGACAGTGCACGACATTCTGAATTATAGAACACGCTGCTAATGTTGATTAGTTCGGGGTACTCGTCAAAAATGGCCACGGAGACGGTACTCGGAGAAGAATTGTTGATAATAGTTCTTATGTTTCTGTTGCGCACAAAAAACATCCGTGTTCTGATTCGCTTCGTAAAATTACCCGGTGGAACATGCGTCACCTAGACTATTACAGATGCATGGAACGTTATGGACTGTGACCATTGCAGTATCATTGCTGGCTACGGAGGGTCAGAGAGCTCTCAGATTTGATCAGAAATCTTCATTTGTGTTCCGAAGATGAAAAAAAGTCCTACGGGTTTGGAATGACATGAGGGTGAAATGATGACAGAATTAAAAAATTCTTGGGTGAACAACACTTTAAGGGTATCCTATAAACAATTTAATAACATTTTCACATTTATTCATGAAAAATAAGATTGGAAATCATAATTTGCGTTAACGTCTGATTAAACAATTACAGGCAAAACTCTTGGTCATGCCACAGCTGGGACAAATTTTAGTTCAATTTGATATAAATTATATTTACACAATAATGATTTTAAACGATACAGAATGAAATGGTTTAAGATGGTGATTATGACAGTTTTTTATATGCTCTTGATATACATTTTTATTCATATTAAATAATAAAATCTATTAATATTTTTATGATGGATCTCAATTTACATTTTTAAATGATGGAGACAAGGGAAAATAAATAAACAGACAAACAAACAAAAATAAGAAACAATCTGAGTCTGAAATGAAGAACAAAAACAAGCAAAAACACCCCCCCCCCCCCCCCCAACAAAAAACAAAGTAAATAAATAAAAATAGGGTCCGGATAAAAGACATAACATCCTCAAAGATCCGAATGAATGATCTAGCATTGGAAAGACATACTCAAAAGATCGAATGAAGAATTGAATGAAGAACGATTGAATAATCTGGATTTGAGCACGGAAATAATCAAATATCATGAACTAAAAAAGAATGAATGAATGAAGACTGAAGTACATATCAAATATCCTGCATTACACTCAAGTGAAAAGTAGGAACATAAACAAGGTAGCAAAGTTTAAGAACATCATCTTTTACAGCACGCTTGCAGAAATCTCAACAATCGGTAATTAAAATGTGCAAATAAAACGGCAAAATGCAAAAATAAGTTCAATAAATAAATATTAAGCATGAGTAAACAAAACCGAAGCCAAAATGCATAATCAAACAGTGAAGGTGCCAACTAAATAATCATATCCACCTTCGTCAATCTAGATCTACTGCAGATCTTACTAAGAAAAGAAAAGAAAAAGAAAAAACTGAAAGCCAAATTAGGAAGCAGATGAGGTTCGTCTTAGTTGAGCTAAGCATAACAGCTTCTACGAAGCGTGTGGCGGGAACCCATCATCCACCTAATCTGTCATTCCTGCATCTATCAAACTGACAGCCCTCCATTCTCTTCACATGTTGAGAAGGAGGAAAATAACACACTAAACAAGTGACAGTGATGAAGAGCAGACTTCCACAACTGACTCCATACTTCATATCAAACCATCTCTGCCACGCACAGATGGATGGAAGATACCCCATTACTTAAATGACATGTTCTTTTTAATAGAAAAACACATGTGATGGCCTCCCTTATCATTTAACATCAAACAAGTTCCTGTGAGAGCATAAATGTATTTATATCAGTGGGACATCTGAGATCGGACATACTCAAATATCCTGAAGCGCATTTTCTGATCCTCTCCACTACTGGGACTAAATGAAAATGGCAGGACTAATACTGATTTCTGGGTCATGGAGGAGAAGAGCTGGAAGCAATAGAACAGACATTTGATTTATTAAAGAAAAGCAAATGTCAAAGCTTAAGGAGTCACTGTAGCCCGTAAGTAATTTTTTTTAGTAAATGATTGGTTTATATTGTGATAATGCAATACTGTCCGTGTTTCTACAACTACAAGTACTTAGATGTCCCAGCAGGGTTTTTTTTTTATTAAAACTTGTAACAAAATGTATACACATTTTAACTTCTTTGTTGAACATTACAGCTGTATTGGAAACTAACTAACTAACTATCTAACTAACTAACTGTTAGTTAGAAAGTAGCGATTGTAAATGAGGAAGGCATGATAAAACATTTCCAACATTTATTTTTCTACAATTGCTCAATTGAGAAACTACACATGGTGAAGACGCACTCTTTCTGACTACTTTACTCTCTTTGTGTGACAATTTCATTTTTCTCATCTTCTCCATCTGTTCATTCACTGTCAAGAGTCAAGATGAGCAGTCATGCTTGCAGCTCTTCTGGATCTTTAATATTTCAGGATGTTGTGGGACATGGTTATGGTTGTTCAGAGAAATTTCTTGGGGAAACAAGGTTCTTCTATTCCCATTCACATAAAGACAACACTGCCACTATATAAAACATAAGAGGAATGCATGCATACCTGATTAGTTCAGGTGTTGAAGAAGAGACGATGTAAAGGGAAACACATTCCAGCCATTCAGCCCATAATCTACAGATAACAGGAGCTGAAACATTCAAATTATCCTTTAAGCATTGCACAAAGCCATCTTAAAGCATTTCCTTCTTTTTTGACGAGCTCTAGACAGCGGAAACGTTTCCTCAAGAGGTTCTAGCAGAGCCCTCATGTATACAGTGTGCTGGAGTGTTTAGTCGCTGTCCGTGGTGCTGAACGGCTGTCTGTGTGTAAGCTGGCCCCACAGCTGCCTCACTTTGTTTGAATCCGAGTCAGTTCCAGTTATACCTTTAACACAAAGCCCCAGCTAGCTGTTTTAATGGTAGAAGTGCTTGATGTGGAGGAAGAAGCACGGTTCACTTCCTGCATGATTAGATCTGAACTGCCAAATAACAGTTGCTGAAAACATGACGTATTTGGGGGCTCATAATGTGAAAAATGCTGTTGGCAGTGTTGCACTGCATTATTTGCAGCAGATGTTCATTCTAAAAAGTGTTATTTTCCTCTCCCTAAATACTAGAAGAAATGTGAAATATGTGACTTGCGCTCTTAGTTGACCCGTAATCTTCATGTCTCCCTGTTCCCACAACAATCCATTGTCCTCTTCCTTTCTTCTCTATCTATATCGAGAGCGAGCGAGAGAGACGAGAGAGAGGAGAGAGCGAGAGCGAGAGCGCGTCTACAGTAATTTCTCCCACCCCACCCCACGGTCCTCCTAGTCTTTTTTGCTGCGTATGCACTAGTCGGCTTCGGAGAGCTATGACTAAACAATTTCTAGCCTTTAGCAGCTTTAGTCATTTATAGACTACCATTACACTACAATAAGTAATCATCAGCCTAAACTGGAAAATCTGTGCACATTTTACGTCTCTCGGCAGCAGAAGTGTGAAAAAGGGAAGAAGGCCCTATACCATGTTATGATGTGATATGGTAGCTATGGTATGACAATATGTGAGAGTAAGATTCATAATTTGTATTAATTATAATGCCAATATTATAACATGATTTAAAAAATGGATGTTGCTTAGATTTCTTAAATGTATAAGTTTGGACATTTGCTGAATAATTAAACAATGTGTTACAAAATAAGATTTGAACGAACTATTACAGTGGGTACGGAAAGTATTCAGAACATTTTTCACTCTTTGTTATATTGCAACCATTTGCTAAAATCATTTAAGTTAATTTTTTTACTCATTAGGTACACACAGCAATCCATATTGACAGAAAAACACAGAAGTTTTGAAATTTTTGCAGGTTTATTAAAAAAGAAAAACATGAAATATCACATGGTCCTAAGTATTAAAGACCCTTTGCTGTGACACTCATATAAACTCAGGTGCTGTCCATTTCTTCTGAACATCCTTGAGATGGTTCTACACCTTCAATTGAGTCCAGCTGTGTTTGATTATACAGACTGGACTTGATTAGGAAAGCCACACCAGACACCTGTCTATATAAGACCTTACAGTTCACAGTGCATGTCAGAGCAAATGAGATTTATGAGGTCAAAGGAACTGCCTGAAGAATTCAGGCAGAATTGTGGCAAGTCACAGATCTGGCCAAGGTTACAAAAATAATTTCTGCTGCACTTAAGGTTCCTAGTAGCACAGTGGCCTCCATAATCCTTAATTGGAAGACGTTTGGGACGACCAGAACCTTCCTAGAGCTGGCCGTCGGCCAAACTGAGCTATCAGGGGAGAAAAGCCTTGGTGAGAGAGGTAAAGAAAAACCCAAAGATCACTGTGGCTGAGCTACAGAGATGCAGTCGGGAGATGGGGAAAGTTGTAGAAAGTCAACCATCACTGCAGCCCTCCACCGTCGGGGCTTTATGGCAGAGTGGCCCAAAGGAAGCCTCTCCTCAGTGCAAGACACAATAAAGCCCGCATGGAGTTTGCTAAAAAAACACCTGAAGTACTCCATGATGGTGAGAAATAAGATTCTCTGGTCGGTTGAGGCCAAGATAGAACTTTTTGGCCTTAGTTCTAAGTGGTATGTGTGGAGAAAACAAGGCACTGATCATCACCGTCTCAATACAGTCCCAACAGTGAAGCATGGTGTCGCAGCATCATGCTGGGGGGGTGTTTTTCAGCTGCAGGGACAGGACGATTTTTTTTGTTGGCAATCGAGGGACAGATGAATGCGGGCAAGTACAGGATAGCCTGGACGAAAACCTCTCAGAGTGCTCAGGACCTCAGAGGGGCGAAGGGGACAATTCCAACAAGACACGGACCCTAAGCACACCGCTAAAATAAGAAGGGAGTCGCTTCACAGACAACTCGTGAAGTTCTTGACTGGCCCAGCAGAGCCCTTACTTAAACCAATTGAGAATCCGGAGGAGACCTAAAAATAGTCCACCAAACGTGTACCATCCACCTGACAGAACTGGAGAGGAAGGCAAGGAGGATGGAGCGGATCCCCAACTCAAGGTGTGAAAAACTTGTGCATCTTTCCCAAAAAGACTCATGGATGTATTAGATCAAAAGATTTCTACTAAATACTGAGCAAAGGGTCTGAATACTTGGGACCATGTGATATTTCAGTTTTTTTCTTTTTTAATAAATCTGCAAATGTCAACAATTCTGGTTTTTCTGTCAATATGGGGTGCTGCGTGTACATAATGAGGAAAAAAATTAACTTAAATAATTTTAGAAAATGGCTGCAATATAACAAAGAGTGAAAAATTTAAGGGGGTCTGAATACTTTCAGTACCCACTGTATATATATATATATATATTTATGAAAATGAAATGCAGTGTAAAAAGCAATTTGTATGTTTTTCTGAAATAAATAAACAATACATATTGCTTATTTCAGGAAAAAAACACTTAAATTGGGTACCCTATTTGTGAAAAGTAATAAAAGTAAAAGAAAAATGAAAAATTCTCTCGCAGGAACTACTCATGGCTTCACTCTGTCATGAAAAGAATATTAACCGTGTCATGATCATCTTGTTCCTGCAAGTCTTTGAATTTTGTCTTTTTTGTATGATTGGGTGGAAAAATTCACCTGAGACTCTAGCACTCTAATTAAAAACGATCGCAAGCCGTTTCCTCTCCAGTGCTTCCTCTCACGGACTTCCCTTTGTTCCCTCTATTCTGGGCAGAGTTAATACTCTCTTCCTTTGTAATCTCCGTCTGTCACTCGTGAAACCTGACCAAAATGAAAGATGGAATGGAAAAATATTGTTGAGGGAATACGCCAGTTTGTCAAGGATGTGATCCAACATTGACTCATGATAAAAGAAAAGAGGAAGCGGACGTACTGAAGCGTCTGAGAACACATGGGAATCACAATTTTATCAACCTGAAAATATAAATGAAAATAAAGTTTTAGTCAACATTTTGACAGTGACAATACAGGTTATAAATGAATTATCACTTCTTATTGTTTTCTGAATAATAAGAGTGAGATTATGAAACTCTTCAAAAACAAGACATTTTCCCTCTCTGGCATCACATTCTCAGCTTTTTTATGTAAATTAAGTGCAGGATTTTAATATAACACTTTTTTTTCAGTTTTGCTTGTGTTGATTTCAAAAGGCAGCTGAGCTTATCTAAGCTTTTTATCACCAGATGCTGAATAGATTCAGTCAATAACAGCGAAGCTCCTAAATCCTCAGGAGTTTGTCCATGGCAGATTGAAGTCATCTTCAGAGGAGACAGTAAAACCAGAAAAAGCCTGAATACTGATCGCTATCTTTACTAAAAGCTGCACTTTTATAGGTGGGGCCAACGACATGACCACTAAAAGTATTTGTACAGTTAGGCTGCACACAAAAACGTATGACTTTCATTGCATAGATAGGAAGATCTCATTTCAAGTGGCATCTGCAAACAAATAATGCTAGATTTTTTCTCTTCTCTTTAGGCTATGCATTTCTGAATTTTTTATTATATAAAAACCAAATAAACATGTTGTTGTCAGATGTTTTTTTTCTTCTTGAAAACAATGCTTGTGTCATCTTTACAGTAAACGACTAATTCAATTTTTATATTCAGCTCAACTGATTGATCAAATTACATGTTGTGTTCACTGTGTATGTATGCAAGTTTTGTGGATTATGGGGTTGATTAGCGTTTATGCATATCAATTTAAATGAACTGACAGAAAAGGACACAGTTAACAAGAAACTATGCAGGGTTTTAATTACTGTAGCCACTGACCTAGAACATTCTCAGGTCTTAGTAGACATCAGCTGATTTATTATAAGGCCTCCCATTTTATTATTATTAAAAAAACACATTAGCTAAAGGTTTTTCTTTACAGCTAAGCCTAAGCTCCCCCAAATGTCGATATGTTTAAAATTGAATTATTTCTTTCTCCTTGTCTTAATCTCTCTCTCTCTCTCTCTCTGTCTCATCTCTCTCATATATATATAAATAGATATATAAATAAAAAAAAAAATTATGATAATTGTTGATGCTGATGTATTATTATTAGGCTATTAGGTAAAAAAGTAAACTAAATTCAGTATATTCTCTGAAAACAAGTCTTGTTGCGAGCAAAAATGAAAATGTGTTCAATTTTCATTCTTGAGTCAATTTATTTTGTTTTAAAGATGCGCAGAATACTGATTTTGAAAATGTTTGCTATTTAATTAAGCAAATAAAATGTAAAACCTTAGGTTAAAGTCTGTAAATAAATCTACATTAAAGATGTATTTGAACTCATAAATATATGCAAATGTCTGGCACTGACTTACACACTTCCAAACTTCTTGCACCAAGTTTGGAGTTATGAAATGTCAGTGCCAGAATCAAACCTGTACAGAATTAGAATCAGTGAAAAGAGAGAGAGAAAGTCTACTAAGACTGTGGAATGACCTATTTAAGTTCTGGGAATTAGAGACAAAAGCTTATTATCTCTCTGTATTGTACAATGTTTTTTTTTTTTTTTAGATTGCAATGCATTAATATTTCAAATCTTCAAAAAGTCACACAACTCCACAGTTGAAGCTGCCAATTGCATTTGCACACTTGAGGGAATTCACTGTCTGCTTCTTTCTTTTTCATTCTTAAAGCTGTAGTGTGTCATTTCTGTGCCACCACCAATCAAATGATGTACAAATAATAATTGGTTTTAAACAGGCCCCTCGCACCAAGTCAGACATTGGTCAGACAAACTGATAGCCCCACCCCACATGCATTCCACTAGATGGGCTGCTGTTGCTATGTCAGAATGGTTGGGAAAAGCAACAACCGCACCACAAACACATAGCGTTTACACTTTAAAATAAATAAATGGTTCACTTACATTTGTCTAACATAGAAAAAAATTACACATTAAAAGAAACTTGGGTTTAGCTTTTGAAGGTGTTTCAAAAGTTTTTCACAGATGATCAAACTTTTAATCCATCATATTGCGTCCAAGAAAAAAAGATAAACTTGAATATTCTGTTTACTTTTATATGTAGAAATCAAATTAGCATTTTGTAGAGTTATTTAAAAGAGACTTTATTTATTTTTCAATTCAGATTAAACAATTGCATTTTGTAGTTTGAACTGTCAGTGACTGAGATGGAGGCTAGGTTAGCAGGTTAATTCTAACTGTGCGTCTGTCACCATTGGTCAGATCAATCTTTTTAACCTTTATTTAACCAGGAAAGAAGACTCACTGAGATTAAAATCTCTTTTGCAGGAGTGTCCTGGCCAAGATAGGCAGCCCAAATTTACACATACTGTACATATAACAAACAGTAACATACAATAAAATGCTAAGCAAAAAAAAAAAAAAAGAAGAAAAACAAGATAATGTCTTTAATATAATCAAATGTGTAATCATGTTAGTCAGATTTAGCTGTGTTGTTTTGGAAAAACATCTACAAGTTGCAGCTAGTCGGTGGCTCTGGAAGCCGTAAAGTCAGCGTATTTTGCTCTCAACATTACAAATAGTCGTCAGAAAGGATCCAACACTTCCTATGTAGATTCAGCTGTTCCACAGGGCACATTTCCACAAATGGGAAACACTCGTAAATGGAGATACCAGCGGTGGGACGCCAATCAATCATAGTTCCGTGTTCACGCAGCATTACACACATTTGACACAAAAGCAGACGTTTAGTTAGCTTGGTAAATCTTCATATCCTCCTATACTGCTGCTTAACTCACAATGAATGCATTTAGAGTTAAGGCCAAAGGCCTGGCAGTATCCCTGCGGAGCAGGATGGCATGAGAGGGTTCACAGGCTGGCCATGTTACCAAGCATTTAACTAATAATGGGAGGAAAAGGAGAGAAGGAGGAGAAGAAAAACCAAGACACTGATTGGTAGGAATGGCACACAGCTCTGTCAAAGAGGTTTTTGGCAGCAACCATGCAAGGAGGAGATATGCAGGCTTTTAGGGAAATAGGATGCGAAATGAAGTCAATCAAAATATATCTAGATGGGGGAAAATTTGAGAAATATTGATTCAAGGTATTTGAACCCTTAATGAGTGGTTAGTTTTAAAGAATCAAAGCATACCCTTATCTGATTAATCAAAAAGCTTCCAAGGTTTCTATCTGCTAATTTCATTTTTTGTTGTGTCTAAAATATACTAATAATAATAAGATGGTATTTAAATTAGGTAAGTATGATGGAGCACTTGAATTATGGAATTTCCATTGGAATTGAAAAGTCGTCAGTAAACGTTTTAATAATGATAAAACGGGAAGTGTGAAGCGATAAATTAGTTATATTTTCTGTTAGTTTATATAATAATGTCATAGTCACTGATCTCAGATATTCTAAGCTTTGTTCCTCTTAATTTTCCAAAGAAAATTTGTTTCCCCTGCGGTTTTATTCACCCATCATTTTTGTTTCTCTCCTTGGGGCACTTAGATTTTGGGTAGGGTGTTATCTGAGATAACTAGCTAACTAAATAACATATGCATAGGCTACCAAATAAATAATCAATAATTAATCAGGTATGTTTTATGTACTTATCGATAATAAGAATAATAATAATAATAGGCAAAAATAACACGTTTGCATTAAAAACCCAATGAATATATAATGTCACAATAAATAAGGCACAAATAAATAAATCAATAGTAATTCAAGTTATTATTTGTATGTTAAACTATATTATTTGTTAGCTATATTAATATTATCATACAGATGAGAACCTGATAATATTGATGTTATATTTACATTATTACTTTATGTATTTTAAGGATTTTGGTATTGTGGCTAATAATTAAAATAACAAACTCAATAATTTATAATCTTAAGTAATTAATTATGAGTTAATACAATAATAATGCATAATAATTAATAATAATCCTATGTAAAAAATAGTTACAGTTTTAAACAAACAAACAATAAATAAATAATCAAGCACAGTATTTTTCAGAAAGTATAGTAGACACTTGTCAAACAAAAACAAACAAACGTGGCACTGACGATCAAATTGAATCAAAAGGTCACATTAATTGAGCATAGTCAAATGAGCTCTTACCCCAAACAGTAAGTACATTTTATTGAAAAGAATATATCTATATGTATCTATAGATATTTTTTTCGTCTTACCAATATACACCCCCATCACCCATTCCACACCTACAGTAAGCCACTGCAGTCCAGTGTAACAGCAGGACGTGTGCCCAGCTTCCCTCTGCCCTCTACCTGCCACTGTATCCTGCTGGGCAGCACACATTAAATATTTATTGTGCCCATCCTGAGCAAGACTCCATTATTTATTTACAGGAATGGTTTCGTCCCAATCCCTTGATGGAATACAAATGAAACATGGCTATTTGTATTCCAGACTGCCTTCATTCCCGTAGATAAAACAATTTTTTTTTTTTTGCTATTTCTTCAAAAAGCAGTGCTGTTGTTTACAGCGGCTGGGGCTGTTTTGAGGTTGATTTAACCGTGTAATGAGTGTCGCAATTGTGTTAATGTATTCGTAGGGTGAAATCATTTTAGTGAAATCTGATGTGGCATGATTATAAACCAAATATGATCAGAGAACAATCTGTTCGAACTCATAATGCGACAATCGATTCTCAACAAGCAATACTTTCAGGTATATTCAAGGTGACTGGAAATTTGGGATGCCAGGGCGCAGATGGAGACCAAGGTGGCAAACTTATGATTGCCGTCTAAAAAAGTTGTTTGGCAGATCTGAAGGAATATTATCATTGACTTCTGAGGAGCCACATTGCGAGCCTCAGGGAAAATGTTGACCTTGAATTTAGACTTTCCTTCACTGTTCCTGGTCAAATATTGTATTTATTTTTGTCAGAAAGACAAACATGCATTTGTTCTGTGTGCTAGGATTTCCACAGACATTTTTCTTGATTTTTAACTCAAGCATCTCGAAAAACACATAAGATACAAAACTCTGCTTCGAGATATACCCATTAGCTGGGCAGAGGCGAAAATGATAGCCCAGGGGGAGAGAGATGTTATTTCTACAGCGTTACGAACAGGAAACCAAACAAGAGACAGCCGATCATTCTTGTGTGGCTCTGTTGCCCACAAAACATATAGAGGCACTAATTTAATTTCATGTTTCATTGGCCGCTGGTGCCACATACAGGAAAGCTAGAATGGCATCCCAAAGGTT
>JADLZN010003209.1:0-97276 GCA_018155175.1 Sinocyclocheilus anophthalmus
CCAGGGTTTGGACCTCAGCTCTGGCTGCATGCTGCAGCTGGCCTTCTAAGGCCTTGGATCTGGTGTCTCTCTCATTTAGTTCCACAGATGTTGTTTTAAGAGTGACTTTGTGTGAACATTTCTCTTTTCAGTCCTGTCTGATGGCTTGTTCCAGCGGAGCTCTGTGTCCAGCAGCTGTTAGAGCCTCCTGAAGGCTGGTGATTTCCTTCTGTCGCACCATCCTGTGAGGTTCTTTGCATCCGTTCTGAGCTTTCTCTCTTCTCTTCTCTCGTTGAGCATGTGCCAGTTCTCTGCATAATTCTGTGACTTGCAGTTTCAGCTCATTTACTTCCTGTCTGATGCCCTTGAGGGTGTGGGCCGAGGAGAGGGTGATGCTGGTCAGGTGTTCACTTGTGTTGCAGTCTCGCTGTTCCTTTCTTTGCCGTTGCAGGTCGTTGGCTGCTTTGAGCTGCAGGATGTCCATTACAGTGCTCTGCTAATTTTCCAGGTGGTCCTGGTGAGCTGGCAAGGCTGGATTTCTGTGGAATGTCTGCGACATACTGGAACACTTGTGGGAACACCAGAGAGAGAAAGGGGCAAGACATGCAGGGAGGTCGTACAGAGGTGTTAAACTATCTCTATGGGGAACGGCTGTGTAGGCCGTGTAAGTTATGACTAGCTGGTGGGAGGCAGCTATTGAGGTAGGGTGCTATGTTTTTGTGTGCGTGAACACAAAGAGAGAGTTTGAGTAACTTTGTTTAGGGGCCGTAAGCAGGGGTCAGCTGAAGACCGGGCTATACATGTAGTCAAACTATAAATTAAAACACTGATGGTTCACGGGTTTTGTCACTATAACGAAACTGAAATAAAATAAAATGAACCCAAAAAAAAAAAAAAAGGAACATTTTTACCTATTTTAGTTTTTTTTCTAAGAGATATGTCTAAGCAGGTTTCACTTGTGTGTGATGCTGCAATAGATTTCATAACCCTAGGGTTAGGCTGTTATCTAAACTAGCAGGGACCCACCAAATATCTCGTCAAAAGAAAAAGAAACAGTGGTAATTGTTCCTAGTTCAATCTTAGCCTACATTGTGTTTAATGGTAGCTGCCCTTCAATGTATTAGGTCTGGCACTGAGGAATGAGGAGAAAGTAGAGAGGAAACAGGAATTAGGCTACTAATAACCTGTACGGCTCATTAAGGAAACAACAGTTGCTAGAAACACTGTAATCCTATACAAAAAGCGAAGATAATGATGGTGAAATAACTAAAATAAGGTAAAAATAAAAACACAAAAACAAAGGGGCCTAATAGCTGTAGAATTAAAAAGGGAACGTAATTAAAAAAAAAAATAACAATTTGCTTTGAATATTACATCTCAAATTTTAATAAAAATCATTTAGCTAGTATTTGGTTCATTTGTGCCAACCAATGTGAAAGAAATGCAATAAAATTAAAGAAGTAGAATTACAGTCAAAACAAAAGTAAACATACACAAGTACAACTACAGTATGTGGTAGGCCCCAGGGACCTGTGATGGAAGTGACCCAGTGTTGACGGAGTAAGAGAGAGAGAGAAAGATGAGAAGAGAAGAGAGAGAGAGAGAGAGGATGATTAGAAGTTAACTTAACACGCCTATCTATCGTTATCGTATGCTAACAGCTAGCAGTTGAGGTAAAGGGCTTAGCTTAAGAGTTAGCATTGGTTTACACGCAGTTCTTTGTTTACACACAGGTCTGTGAAGTGGGTGTTGTTGTCAGATTAATCGGAAGAGTCTGCTCACACTTCCGGGTTCACGTGTTGCTAGGAGACCGATGCAAAATCACACCAGGTGCAAGGGTAGCAGAACTTGCACTCCTGTGAGCATGCATGGGAAACTCATGCGGGGCATAACAGTCATTTATGACATGTCCCATACAAATTCATTTCATTAATCAAAAACCCAGCCAAAAAACCCAAAATTTTTTTTTCCCCCCCCCCCCCAAAAACTTCACATGCCATGGTTGATTCGTAGTTACTACACTAGCTACACCATTAATTTACGTAGAAATGTTTCACCTGAACGATAAAAATGACATACATGATCGTTAACCCACATACTAAGTGCCAAGTAAATAATGAATGAGGGAGTATCGTCAGAGCACCTAGCACAGTGTGCTGAAAAATGGGCTTTCGTTCTTCTCTTTCCTTCGCCCACGATCAGACTGATGTATTCTGGTACCATTTTTATGGGCTGCTAATCTGAGGTTTACCCATCAGAAAAGCCGTACCCTCTAATAACAACAGAAATTATGATTTCTTCGCTAAAATCAGGTTAGTTTCTTATCGTACGATTTAACTGCAATAACATAAAACTCATAAAAGAGCTACAGATTTTGATAAAATGCAACCATATGTGCTTTTTAAACTCTGCTGTGATAGCCAAAGAGAAACTTATTTTAATTTAAAGTTAAAGTCAAGGGTCAAGAGGCAACTAAAGCAAACTCTATTCACCAAAACGGTAAGTTGAAAAAAAAAACATCTAAACCTTAATTCTCAATAAAGAACTTATGTTTTAGATACTCCAGAAATAAAGTCTAACTGGTTAGTAATGTGTGAAGTTGGTGTTGCTGTTTGTGGAGAGGGACTTTTTTTCTGAGGTCAAAGGTCTCATGTGGGGGCCTTGGAATATTTCCTTATGGGGGCAAAAAAAAAATTATATCTTCAAGAAATAGACTGTATTTTAATGTTGTTTGAACCCTTTCCCTAACTAAACTAAGAGACTAAGCGAGAGTTAAAGAACCTTTAAAGAACTATACAGGGGCTTACAGGTTTTACGGTAGTGGTGCTATATAGCACCTCATCGACTCCAAAGAACCACTGAAGAACCACTAAAGAACCATACAGGGGCTTAACAGGTTCTTTATACGGTAGTGGTGCTATACAGTACCTTAACCACTCTAAAGAACCGCTGAAGTACCTCTGAAGAACCTTTTGTTTTTTGAGTGTAATGTTTAATACGTTTATTAGCAAACATTAACAAGCACATTATCTCAAGTTTCTAACTCTTTGAATATACAGGTGCATCTCAATAAATTAGAATGTTGTGGAAAAGTTCATTTATTTCAGTAATTCAATTCAAATTGTGAAACTCATGTATTAAATAAATTCAATGCAAACATACTGAAGTAATTTAAGTCTTTGGTTCATTTAATTGTCATGATTTTGGCTCACATTTAACAAAAACCCACCAATTCACTATCTCAACAAATTAGAATACTTCAAAAAAAAAATTTTAGTGAATTGTTGGCATTCTGGAAAGTATGTTCATTTACTGTACATGTACTAAATACTTGGTAGGGGCTCCTTTTGCTTTAATTACTGCCTCAATTCGGCTTGGCATGGAGGTGATCAGTTTGTGGCACTGCTGAGGTGGTATGGAAGCCCAGGTTTCTTTGACAGTGGCCTTCAGCTCATCTGCATTTTTTGGTCTCTCGTTTCTCATTTTCCTCTTGACAATACCCCATATCTATAGTAGCTGAAGATGTATTAGTTATTAGATAGGTGGTCATAATGGAATAGCTCATTAATGTGTATGTAAGTGCAAACTCGTGAATTTTCTAATCTGTCTATTTAAGCCCTGATTTTCTTCTGTTCATTGTTTGGTCTCGTTTATGGTAATGTGTAGTTTGTTGCTTTGTGTGATTATTAAAACTCCTTGTGAACCACCTTCTTTGTGTGCTTTATTTGGATTGTACTTCACAAAAACGTGACAAATATTATTAATAAGTGCAAGCTCCACTATTTATACTGCATGTGCAAACTAATTCTCGCTGGCAAAGAAGCTTTAAAACGTGTGCTTTCTTTCACTTTCTTCACTTAAACTCACTAGCATACTCTTGCTGTGTATGCTCTAACAAACTGTATACTTATGCATAAAACCACTAACACATTATAATTGTCTTTCTGCATTGCAAATAAGAACTCTCTTCAAAAGTGAGAACCATTTTTAATAAGTGCAACACTTTACATAGCATATACAAAGTAACTACCGCTGGGAAAGGAGCTTTACAGTATATGTATGCTTGCATTCACTTTATTCACCTAAATTACACATAAAATTTAGCTCAGAAATTACCCCCAAAAGAAAATTTCAATCAAGTAATTATTGTGTTAAATGAGAAAAGCATATCAAATAGACATTACAAAAGTAGCTTTTTTCACAAGCAGCTTCTGAGTTGGTATTGGGATTAATTTACAGGCCATTTATTGCAGCTCCAAAACAGTTTACAACTATTAACCTGTAGTTGTTGTGAAATGTTTCTAGAGTATTAATGCAGTGGGTTTATGGGTTAATCTGACAAACCACGTTGGGGTTACCTTTCATCCCAAAATCAAATGAATGAAATAGAAAGAAAATGTACACAAAAAAAAAATCAGCTACGAGAAATCACTATTGAGAATAATACGATTTTTTTTTATATTTGGAGGGACAATGTTCATACTTCTCATTTTTAAAAAATCAAGAAATTATGGTCCTAAAAGAAAACAAAATATATATTTGAACAAAATATAATTTTCTTATCTTTTCTTTTGATTTTGAGGTGAAATGTGAACTAGACATGATTTCACAAGATTCACTTTTACAGGGGTTTGATAGTGAGCATCAGCTCTTTGCCCAGAGGAGGGACAATGTATTTTTCCTCCCTGAGTAAACGCAGTAACAGGTCCTTAGCATCCTCAGGCCACCTGTACAGACGTGTGCTCTGTAGCCAGAGTGGAACATGACTCTGCCAGAAAAAAAGCAACAGATTTTAAACTAATAATACTCTTCATACATACTGTACATATTTATGTATTTAATTTCCTTACTAAACATGTCTAACATCCCATGCCCTCAGCAGAGTTTTTTTTTCTTCTTTTTTTGGTGACTTACTTGGTTAGCACTGGGAAACAGCACTGGTACCAATCTGAAGTTTAGACATCTCTGCAGAATGAATTCATTTTGGATCTGAAAAAAGGAAACAATCAAAAACATGCACCGCTAACCCAAAGGAGAAGTAGATCTATACATAGTGGGTGTCAAAACCTACACAACACTGTTAAAATCGCCATTTTTGGAGTTATCAGTTTTCGACATAATACCTTTGAAGTGTGTTAGAGATATTGGCTCAGAATAATTAAAACAATGTGACTAGTTATAACTTCATCAACAGCATTCCCTGATGGTAAAATGCTGTATCTTATAAGATCAACCTTATCAAAACATTTAAAGAAGCTTTTACACAGATCTCTAGAAGGATGAGAAGAGACAGCTGTCAGCCAGGTCTCACCTGAGTGTGTATGTACTTGGTGTGTAGTCCATGTTGATCAGATCCATCTCCCTCAACATCTGTCTTATACTTTGGACTGATCACTACAATGATTAACACTGACTTCTGCAAAACAAATTGATCAGATTCCAGTAGAAAGCTCAGAATATAAACAAAAACGAACTGGTCAATTTTGCCTAAAAAGTACCTGTTTATAGAACGGCTATCTACAGACAAATTACAGCCGTGATAATTTTCATAACAGCACTCCTGCACATGATATTGCTCAATTTAACTTCAGCTAACAACTGTGAAAGCTATATCCAGTGTTGTTCAAGAAATCAATTTCAAATAACATTGTCATGGTCAGTTGCAGTGAAGGAGAAATGCTCATTCTAGTTGCAGCAGTTTTATTAAAACTCAAAAAGATAATCCAAAAAGACAAGAATGATTTTGGTTAAATTAACCAAACTGACCAAACTAACCAAAACGATGACAACAGAAAATGAACAACAGAAACTGAGGGCTATTTATACACACAAAGGAACAAACAACCAATGAGTAACCTAAGAAACTAACCAGTTGCGGGAAAATGAGGACAAAAACTAGGACAACCAAACTAGCCCAGCCGGAGCCGAAGGGGTGAAGGGACAAGCCACAAACCTCCAATGCAGAGACGGAGGGACGAGGATGCCTGGTGGAATCAGAAGAGGGACAACGGCCCATGGTAGAGCTGAGGGAGCAAGGTGCAAAGGTGGAGCAGACTGGTTGACGGGCCGAGGTGGAGCAATGGGCTCAGAGCTAATGGGTCAACTCTCCAGGGCGGATCGGAAGCCACAAGGCAGATTAGGGCTGCGTGGCAGGGCTGATGGTGGAGATGAGGATTGGAGGGAGCCAGGAGTGGGCAGGAGTAGCTTGGTGTAGGGAAGGAGCAGTGGCGACAAAGATAACAGAGCTGGACAGAAGTGGTGAGGAAGAACACTCTGTGATGGCTGGGACTGGTGGCGACAAAGAACTTGAGCTGGGCAGGATCAGCGACAACTACTAGGATTCTGAGCTGGGTGGGACCAACGGCGATGAAGAAGACAGCATAGGAAGGGACCGATGGTGGGTTCGTGGGTGGGCAGGGTGGGAAGCACTATCTCTGTTTCCCAGTCCTCAGTATCCAGTTCCACTCTCTGGCATGGATGTTAGATCTTGTCATACATGACTACTGGCTCAGGGACGAACATGGCTTCTGACATGTCTCGGGAAAATAAATTATGCAAGCGAAATTCACGTCGTGTAGTAAGAAAATTAACAGTAAAAGAACTAGGAGAAAAACATTAAAGGAATACACTTTACGATATATGCTACATTTAAAGCCTAATTTATATTTAAAGACCTTCGTTAAACTGGACAGTCTTTCTTGTGACATTGTGCTCCGGAGAAATGTCTTGATCACTTTCAATTTCGAGAACGATCTTTCAGCAGTTGCAACCGTACAGGTAAATTCAGAAACAACTTGAGAGCTGTTGCTACATCGGGGACACTGGGCAGGATAGAGCGGTGTTTAATAAACAACAGCTGCGCAAGATCTGCAATGGAGCCATGCTCAATCTCCTGTATTTCGGGCTTCAGCGCATTTCTGAACGATAACAATTGTTAATGCATAAGCCACGTTAAGCGTAATGATAATCTAAAAATGTGCTTTATGTGGTAATAATCTCATTTAAAAAATAAAAAATAAATCTTATTTAACATTATAAATATATTAGGTTACACCATTAAAACTAATTTAAGGGTAAGAACAAGTAGCTAAATAGCTCTTTAACATAGCCTAAACAATTGTTACTACTTTTTTTTCCCCAGTGGGAGATAAATGCTTAACGTAAAACTTTGCGCGCTGTGTTCATATTCTGGGCTCTTCAGCAGTTTGATCTTTTAATATCACTGTCTTAATGCATAGCTAAGCCAGTTAAGTGTAAAAATATGCAGTTCGATCACAGTGTGGTTGTCTTGGAAGTATAGCCTAGTGTTTATGACAAGTGAAATTTGAGAGAAAATAGATTTTCCCTGGTTGCTGTTTTAGAACATGATTAAGCCACATTAAGAGTTTTTCACAGACTTTTCCACTCCATTGCACTACCTTCACGCTCGTGTCTCGTGTCGTTTGCAGTTTCTCGAGCATGACACGGCATTCTAAAAACATGCTCAAGTCAAAAGAGTTTTTTTTCCCCAAATTCCACTGTGTTTGGAAATCTTGCAAAGATGGCGCCGACGCTGATGGCAGCCTCCGTGGCGTGCTCCGCAGTTGTTTTTATGTTTTTGTTAGTTTGTCCTGTCTTTAGTTATATCCCTGCAATCAGTTTCACCAGAGACAAATTGCTGGACATTCGGAAGTACACACCACCCGATATTTCACCGGTTTTCGACTATTCGGATGTTTTGCTGGACATTGTTGTCGGGGGAGCTGTGGCGCTGATCAAGCGCTTCAGGACGTGCAGACGGGGGAAGCGAGCCGGCGCGCTCGTGAAGCTCAGACAGCGCGGATTCAGAACGCCGTTGCCGAGCATCCATCTGGCGAACCTCCGCTCTCTACCCAACAAAACAGACGAACTCATTCTGCTTTCCCGGACAAATAAGGATTTTTCTAACTCTGCTGCTCTGTGTTTCACGGAAACCTGGCTGAAAGACGCCATTCCGGACAGCGCGTTGAATCTCCCGGGCTTTCAGCTGTTCAGAGCAGATCGCGACGCAGAATCAACGGCGAAATCACGCGGCGGCGGGACATGCTTTTACATCAATGAGAGGTGGTGTACAGATGTAACTGTGTTAAAGAAGATGTGCTGTAAAGATCTAGAAGTGCTCTTCAGTAACTGCAAGCCGTTCTATTCGCCACAGGAGTTTTGCTCATTCATTCTCGTCAATGCCTACATTCCTCCGCAAGCGCACGTGAGCTCCGCTTCACACAAACTCGCTGATCAAATCACAGAGACAGAACAACAACACACAGACTCTGTTATAATCATTCTTATCGGCCTGCGACTTTAATGGTATTCTAAATGCCCATCTCTCCGTGTGTTGTGTGTTGAGGAAAGTGTCCAAAATATTATCAGCTTACGGAGCGCAAATCAGAATTCTGTCCCACTGCAGGTAGACAAAGTATTATGACTATTGTCACCGAACTGTTTGGTACACTTCACCACACATATAAGAATGTATTGGGAGCATCTGTTCCTACGAGCAGCTTTGGGGCTCTTGATCAATGGGTCCGTGGTGTGTTATTGGAGGGCTTGTATACCGACATTACAGGCAGAAACTGAAATCAGCTAAATCTGTATTAAGGACTGTAAAAAGATGGGCTAATGAAGCAGAGCAGGATTTACAAGCTTTTTTTGACCTCACTGATTGGAGCGTCTCTGAAGCTGCTGCCACCGATCTGGACGAGCTCACAGAGACTGTAACATCATATATCAGTTTCTGTGAAGATATGTGCATTCCTACCAGGACTCATTTAACCTACAACAATGACAAACCATGGTTCACTGCAAAACTCAGACAGCTCCGTCAGGCCAAAGAAGATGCTCACAGGAAGGGGGATACTGTCTTGTATAAACAGGCTAAATACACACTGGAAAAGGAGATCAGAGTGGCAAAGAGGAATTATTCTGAAAAAAATAAAGATTAAATTCTCTTCCAGTGATCCAGCATCAGTGTGGAAAAGTCTAAAAGAAAATCACCAACTACAAGACACCATCCCCCAGCACTGTGGAGAATCAACACCTGGCAGACGATCTGAACGAGTTCTACTGCAGGTTTGAAAAGACACCCCACACCCGCCCTGAACACCTCTCCACACAACCATTCACACCTCCAGCAACCCCCCTCTCCCCCACACCTGCAATTCAGATCAGCGAAGACGAGGTGCGCCAGGTCTTCCGGAAGCAGAAAAGGAAAAAAGCACCAGGCCCAGATTGTGTTACACCAGCCTGTCTGAAATCCTGTGCTGACCAGCTGGCCCCCATCTTCACACAGATCTTCAACAGATCACTGGAGCTGTGCGAAGTCCCTTCATGCTTCAAACGCTCCACCATCATCCCCGTCCCAAAGAAACCCAAAATTACTGGACTTAATGACTACAGACCTGTGGCTCTAACATCTGTGGTCATGAAGTCTTTTGGAAAACTGGTGCTGGCCCACCTGAAGGACATTACTGGACCCTTGCTGGATCCTCTTCAGTTTGCCTACAGAGCAAACAGGTCTGTGGACGATGCAGTAAACATGGGACTGCATTATGTTCTGCAACATCTAGACAGACCAGGGACTTATGTGAGGATCCTGTTCGTGGACTTCAGCTCGGCCTTTAACACTATCATCCCAAACCTCCTCCTGCCCAAACTATCTCAGCTCTCCGTGCCCACCTCCGTCTGTCAGTGGATCAACAGCTTCCTGACAGACAGGCAGCAGCTAGAGAGGCTGGGAAAACTCACATCCAACAACCGCACCATCAGCACTGGAGCTCCTCAGGGTTGTGTTCTCTCTCCACTGCTCTTCTCCCTGTACACCAACGACTGCACCTCTAAAGACCCCTCTGTCAAGCTCCTGAAGTTTGCAGATGACACCACACTCATCGGCCTCATTCAGGACGGTGACGAGTCTGCTTACAGACAGGAGGTCGAGCAGCTGGCTGTCTGGTGCAGTCTCAACAACCTGGAGCTCAACACGCTCAAAACTGTGGAGATGACCGTGGACTTCAGGAGAAACCCCCCTGCACTCCCCCCACTCACCATCATGGACAGCACTGTGACTGCAGTGGAGTCATTCAGGTTCCTGGGCACCACAATCTCTCAGGACCTGAAGTGGGACACTCACATTGACTCCATTGTGAAAAAAGGCCCAGCAGAGGTTGTACTTCCTTAGCCAGCTGAGGAAGTTCAACCTGCCACAGGAGCTGCTGAAACAGTTCTACTCCGCCATCATTGAATCCATCCTCTGCACTTCAATAACTGTCTGGTTCAGCTCAGCTACCAAATCTGACCTCAGAAGACTTCAGAGGGTAGTCCGGACTGCTGAGCGAATCATTGGTACAACCCTCCCTTCTCTCCAAGAACTGTACTTATCCAAAGTGAACAAAAGGGCTGGCAGAATCACACTGGACCCCTCACATCCAGCACACTCACTCTTTTAACTGTTGCCACCTGGTTGACGCTACAGAGCACTAAGCACCAGAACGACCAGACACAGGAAAAGTTTCTTCCCTCAGGCAATCCATCTCACGAACACTTAACAATAACCATGGAACACACACTATTTATTCACTCATACACTAGTTATCAACACTCATACTCCAGACTACACCTCCAAATTGGCAAATAATATACAGTACCTGTCAAAAAAAAATATTATATATATTATATTATATCCTTGAATATCCTGCACACACAATTGTAAATATATGTTTTATTCCTTTTAATGTCTATTTTTATTTTTATTTTTTATTACTGCGTTTTTTGTTCTGTCAAGTCCATTTTCTGGTTACACTGTGGAAGTTTCTGTCACGAAAACAAATTCCTCGTATGTGTAAACATACCTGGCAATAAAGCTCATTCTGATTCTGATTCTGATTCTGATTGTGTTTTTCAAAGCAAAAGCACGTTCTATGAGGTTTGTGATTTATTCGTTTAAACCGAGAGTTTCTTTCAGTCTCCTCCCCCTTTGTAAAGGTAAGCGATGTTTAAACACCTCATTCATTCATTTGAGATTCTGTGAGATTCAAGCCAGTTCTGTGATCAGTAGTAAATCTTTTGTTTATTCAGCAACCACTATCCACAAGTTTCCTATGCCCCATGAGGCCTTGCGTCAAAAGTGGGAGCGTCTTCCGGTTTGAAGTAAACAAGCAGGACGTGATACTCATTCATTCAACAGTTGACAGTCAGTCATTCAAGATTTAGCTATCCAAACTAGCTAACAATGTGGGAACACAACTTCAACTAACTTAAAAAGGGTGAAATAACAGTACCTTTACCCTCTGCGGTAATGGCCTCGTATCACATACGGTAGCATTTTTAGCTATTTTGTAGATTCTGTAACTTAGCCTGTGAAGGTAAGGCGATGAACAATTTGAAAAGCTCAGAGGCTTATCAGTATCTACACAGTGATAAAGTCGGTCGGGTGTTATTTAAGGATGTCGGAAACTACCTTATCTATCTAAAAGCGGACACTGAGCCGATCTAGAGCCTACACGTGTCACATCATATAAGGCTTGGGTGCTAGCATCAGTGACAGATAGCATCATGTATTGTAGTGCCAGGACGCTATGCAGCAACACTTTTGTGGAAGGTCAGTAAAGTAAGGACAATTAAGGGCACGAAAGTTGTTTATTGTATTGTGATATTATTAAGTAACTAATAAATGCACTAAACTGAAATGTTTACTGTGTGTCATTCATTTTCTGCATATGTTGCTTCACAGTAGCCTTCACTTAAAATCTTTAGTCTAAGATTGTTGGATGATAAAATTAGCACACAAAGTACTTGGGATGCAATCATAGCCATAACAGATAAATACTATAAATAGTATAATCATCTTTAAGTTCAACTATTCTGTAAATATTGGAGGAAGGGACCCCAGATCTTGGAAAAATTAAGAGACTTTGATTCATTAAGCCGAATTTTTTCAAGGTTTAAAACGGAGACCATCTCCACAAGCCATTTCTGAAAACATGGGGGAGCAGTGGCTTTCCAATGCCTTAATATAATTCTCTTGGCCACAACCATGCCCAACATTAATGCCAACTGCAAATGATAAGGCAAAGAGGAAACTGTGTCAGAATAGCCAAGAATGGCCAATTCCATTTCAGGAGGAAGGGTCTGATCATATGCCACTGAATACCAAGAGAAAATATCTTCCCAGTACTCTGGAGTTCAGGCAAGACCAAAAGACATGAGACAAAGTTCCCCCTCTGCAACTTGACAGCGCATCCACATAGGAGACACAGCGGGCGTAGATCTGTGGAGTCTGGTTTTAGAATAATACAATCTGTGTACAATTTTAAACTGAATTAATTGAAGTCTTGCATTGATGGAACAGCTATGTATTCTCTTCAAGATTTCAGACCAAAGGTTATCAGATAAGCTGATACCAGCATCCTTTTCCCAGGCTACCCTAAGATAATCAGAAGATGTAATAACCTGCTTAGAGAACAGGGAAACAAATTGTGAAACCATATCCTGAGAGTCTGGGGCTTGTCGCACTAAATTATAGAAACAATGCTCTTCCTGCGGAATCTTATAGTCAGAAAACATCTGCTGAACATAATGCCGAATCTGCAAGTAACGAAAAAAAAATGAGAATGAGAAAGATGATATTTACTAAGAAGATGATCAAAGGAGGAAAATTGACCATCTGTGTACAAGTCGTTAAATGTGGAAAGACCCTTATTATTCCACACTTGAAAGGTTCTATCACTCAAAGCCGGTGTAAAATTATGATTCTCACAAATGGGAGAATGAAGGGAGGGCAGCGTGACACCAAGAAATTTCTTAATTTGTCTCAATATCCTTAAAGAGCTATGCACTACAAAACTTTTAGTGATGTTCTTTAAAGGAACACTCAAATTGGCTAATAATAAATCAGGGAGAGAACTTCTGTTTACAGAATGAGATTCCATAAGAATCCAGCTAGGAGTATGCGCCGCCCTCTGATCAGAACAAGGTGAGCCATGATTCCAATTCATCAAAGCCCTAACATTTGCTGCCCAAAAGTAATGTTGAAAAACTGGCATTGCCAATCCACCCAACTCTTTAGATTTTTCTAAATGAGCCTTAGAGATGCGATGTACAATTTTAGAATCTAGGTTTCTAAAGAAAGATTTTGTCAGATAGATTGGTTAATTCAGAAACAAATATAAAAACCTTGGAAGGGCCACCATTTTTATAGCATTAACACGGCCAATTAGGGACAATGGCAAGACCCTCCATTTTCCAATGGTAGATTTCAGGCTCTTTATTGCAGCCATAAAATTAAGCTTAAATATGTGTTTTGGATCTGTGGGAATAACCAAACCTAAATAAGTAAAATGATCATGAACAATTTTAAAAGGGATGGACTCTAAAAAAATTATTAGGAAAATGACTGCCAAGAGGGATGAAAATGCTTTTCTTCCAGTTAATTGAATACCCGGAAAAAGAACCAAAATGGTTTATCAAATCCATTAGGGGGGGTAAAGAATCAACAGCATCTTTTAAGAATAATAGCAAATCATCTACATATAGGGAGAGTCTGGTCTCTACAGACCCGATTGTAATGCCACTAATTGAAGAACGGTGCCGAATACTTATAGCCAGAGGCTCCAGAGCCACATGAAATAATAAGGGACTAAGGCAACACCCCTGTCTTGTCCCACGATAGAGAGGAATATAGTCTGATTTATCCAGATTGGAAAACATTTTTACCAAACCCAAACTTATCTAGTACTAAATATAAATATCGCCACTCGATCTGGTCAAAAGCCTTTTTGGCGTCAAGTGAGATAATGGCAGCCCTAGACTGAGAGTACACTATACATAACATATAATAGGCGTCGAACATTTGAAAAAGAGAATCTACCCAAAATAAAACCAGTCTGGTCAGGATGAATTATTGAGGCAATGTGTTTGCTCAGACGGCTAGCCAATACTTTGGCAACAATCTTCTGGTCACAGTTAAGCAAACTTAATGGTCTATAACTGGAAGGATCAGTGTATCTCTGTCTTTTTTCAATAATAAACAAATGTTTGCCTCGTAGAGAGAACCAGGGAACAGTTTATTTTTAAAAGAATGATTTATCATTCTAAGCAGTAGTGGGGCAATTATATCTGCATGAGGTTTATAAAATTTGATACAGAACCCATCAGATCCTGAGGCCTTACCATTTGGAAAAGATTTAATAGCCTTCAAAATTGCATCCAATGTGAACTCTTTATCCAGTTCCTCTCTAGCAGCCTCACCAAGCTTCGGAACATCAATAGAATCAAGAAAATCAGTAATATCTGAGTCAGGCACATTGCATTTTGAAGTAAAAAGATACTTATAAAATTCCAAAAAACAAGCATTAATTTCCTTTGGTTTAGTTAGCAGCACACCAGAGCCAGACTTAATTTGAAAAATAGCTCTGTTGGCCTGCATACTTAGTTGCCGAGAAAGTAATCTTTCAGGTTTGTCACCCATCTCAAACTGCTTGCGTTTAATTTTAAGAAGCATATTACTAACCTGCTCGCTCAAAATATTATTGTATTCGTATTTCAGTTTTAACATGCCATTAAGATCAGACTAGGATTTGGACAATCTATATGCCTGCTCCATGGCTGGAAGCAGGGCTACAATTTCGGACAGACGTCTGCGTTTTTCTTTCTTCCTGCTAGCTTCACAGGCAATTATATTACCCCACACTACTACCTTAAAGGTCTTCCAAAGAATGGAATCAGACACATCGCCTTTGTCATTGAATTCAAGAAACTGCTTAATGTGAGACGAAGTGTATGTATTAAATTGCTCCTGTAATAATAAACCAGGGTTCAAACGCCAACAGTATTTAGACTGAGAAAGAGAAAGCTTAAACACCATGGTAATCGGGCTATGGTCAGAAATTATAATATTATTATACTTAGTCTGTATAACATTTGGAATAAGTTTAGAGTCAACAAGAAAATAGTCAATTCTAGTGTAAGATTTGTGTACAGATGAAAAGAATGAGTAGTCTCTAGCAGATGGGTTTTGTAATCTCCAAATATCAACTAAACTCAAAGATTTTCATAGATGATTTAAAGTGCTAACTGAGTGTAAAATATTAGGGGCTTGTGTAGAAGAACGATCCAAATAGGCATCAAGATAGCAGTTAAAATCGCCACCAATTATTATATTTGTAGAACTAGGGTCAGGAAGCAAATCAAAAACCTTTCTGAAGAAATTAGGATCATCAAAATTTGGACCATATATGTTTAGACAGGTAATTGGAAAATAATTTATATGCCCAGATACTAAAATGTATCTACCAGCAGGATCAGCAATGACAGTTGACAAACGAAAAGGGATGGATTTACGAAATATGGCAACACCCCTAGCCTTTGAGGAAAAGGAGGACTGATATACTTGGGAGATCCAATTAGATCTAAGGCGTCTCTGTTCTGTTTGTTTAATATGGGTCTCTTGAAGGAAAATAATATCAGCAGAGAGGGATTTAAGATGTGCAAATACTTTGCTTCTTTTAATCTGGTGTCCCATACCTCTAACATTCCAAGATATAAATGTGAAGTTTGTCCCACCAACAGAACTATATGCATCATCCATTATCAATTAAGTTGAGTAACATTGGTAATGTATAAAAGCAGGCAATAAACTCTGAAAAACCAATAGTCTGGCAAACCCCATCACAACTTACCCCCCACCCACGTCCGTTTCCCCAACTGAAATGGCAAAACTCACCCATTACCTGGAAGGTAGCAGAGCTCAGGGAGAGAAAACAAGAGGACTTACAACAAAATCAACAGTGAAAAAAACAAACAAGTCTCTATCATGCTCCCCTGCTATTAACAAAGTTCAAAACATAAACCGTCAAGTTCAAAAAGGATAAAAAAAAGTAACTTTAATGGAGCTCTTACAGTCTACCCTAGTCAGACCAATGCAGCAGCCCAGATTCATTAAAGAGAGATCATTTGGCAGAAAGAGAGTCCACAAATTTTCGTGCTTCCTCTGGTGAGTCGAACATTGAGATGGCATCTTTGTGATTAACTCGCAATCTTGCAGGAAAAAGAAGAGAGCAGGTCACCCCCGCTTGCCTTAAAACTTTCAGCACCGATCCGAATGCGCGAAGTTTTGAGGCAACCTCCGCTGTGTAATCCGGGAAAATATGCACTGGTTTCCCCATGTAACGTAACGGAGGGTTCTCACGGCTCAGACGGAGGATCAGTTCTTTATCACGGTCATGATGTAGCTTCGCAATGATCGGATGCGACTTCTCGTCATCTGAAGGTTTCGGTCACAACGACCTGTGAGCGTGATCCACTTTGACAGGCTTAGGAAATTTATCTTGGCCAAACAGTGTGGAGATCAGCTCAGTTATAAACGCAGTAGGATGACCCTGCTCCGCTCCTTCTTTGATCCCCACAAATTTCAAGTTAAGCCTGCTAGAATGGCCCTCCAGGTCATTCACCTTAGCACGGAGAAATTTGTTGTCAGAGCGCAATTCCTCAAAGACTCTCTCAAATTCTTCCAAGCGTGAATCACAACTGGTCACGGCTAATTCCAGCTCCTCAACCCTTTTCTTAAC
Source organism: Sinocyclocheilus anophthalmus (assembly GCA_018155175.1). Classification (NCBI taxonomy): domain Eukaryota; kingdom Metazoa; phylum Chordata; class Actinopteri; order Cypriniformes; family Cyprinidae; genus Sinocyclocheilus; species Sinocyclocheilus anophthalmus. The sequence goes on from JADLZN010003209.1 coordinate 16,557, forward strand.
ACCCGACTGTTCAGACTGTACATTCGCCAGCACGGCATCCAGTGCATCAAGATGAGTGTTAGTATCAACTTAGTATCCTCGATCAGCCGCTTCAGATCATTGCCTTGTGTCTCAATAGCGGCGAGTATAGCGTTGGCGGTTGCTGAAGGAAGGGAATCACTTGCAGCATCGCCATCTTTACTCTGCTGTGCGGCCTTCGAGAGCTTCTTGGAAGTCATTGTTTGATTGTCCAAAATAAAAACTTTAAACACAATTGCCAACAATTAACTAACGAACAGAGTGCTCACACTTAGGTATATTGACGGGTATATTAAACAAAAACAGGATGCAGCTTGAGGAGACTCAAAAAACTGCATCTACTCCATTCGCCGCTTGCTATAGCAGCGGAAGAAGTTTGACATGACGTCAGAGGAGATGCCAAACCTCTTCAGCCTCCACAGGAAGTATAGATGCTGACGGGCTGTTCTCACTATGATCTCCGAGTGTGGGCTTCCTGAAAGATCCTCAGAGATGTGACTGCCAAGGAACTTGTAGCTCCTGACTCTCTCTACTTCCTCTCCATTGATGTGAATGGGAACGTGACCATCTCTCCGTGACTTCCTGTAATCCATGATCATCTCCTTGGTCTTGCTGACATTTAGAGAGAGATTGTTTTTAGCACACCATACTGTGAGAGCATTAACTTCATATCTGTAGGATGTCTCATCGCCATTAGTGATAAGTCCTAGGATAGTTGTATAGCAAATTTGCGGATGATGTTGGAGCTGTACTTAGCAAAGCAGTTGTAAGTAAACAGCGAGTACAACAGTGGACTGAGCACACATCCCTGTGGGGCACCAGTGTTGCGTGTGAGTGCGGAGGATGTGTGGTTGCCAATTCTGTTTAATTGTTTTGAATGCAAAGCTGCAATCAATAAACAGCATCTGCACATATGTGCCTCTTCCCTCCAAGTGTTTCAGGGCAGAGTGAATAGCCATTGCACTGGCGTCGTCAGTGGATCTGTTAGTCCGGTAAGCAAATTGGAATGGGTGTCAGGTAGAGAGGAGCAGATGTGGGATTTGACTGAATGTTCAAAGCACTTCATGATGACTGTTGTGGGGCGGTAGTCATTCAGGGATGGAATGATGGTGGTCTGCTTGAAGCATGTGAGGATCACTGTCAATCTCAAGGAGAGGTTGAAGATGTTGGTGAAGACATCTGCTAACTGGACAGCACAGGATCTCAGGACATGTCCGTGGATGCCATCTGGACCTGGTGCCTTCCGTCCGTTGACCATCTTGAAGGCCCTACTCACTTCGGGTGTGGTTAGAACCAGAGGGCAGGTGTCATGGTATTTTCACAGCAGGGGATGTGTTGCCGGTCTCAAAGCGACTGTGGAATGTATTGAGCTCATAAGGAGGCAGACAAAGACACATCACTGCTTTTCCTTCCTTTGTAGTCAGTGATATAACGCAAACTGCTCCACATGCGTTGGGGGTCAGAAACATGATAATCTGACTCCACTCTGTCTCTAAGGTCTCTTTTGGCAAATCTGATAGCTTTTTGAAGGTCATACCTGGACTTCTTGTAAGCAGTTAGATTCCCAGAGTTGAAGGCTGCAGTACATGCTCTCAGCCTGGCGTGCACCTCGCCATTGACCCATGGTTTCTGGCAGTAGCAAACCGTGACTCTTGAGCCTAGGCCCTCTCCCCCTACCCTCGTCGGGGGAAAAAAACTACCAGCCTAGTTTACGGTGTCTTCTTCTAAAAGTCATCTTTGACAATTCCATCTCTAAAACAAGAGGCTATCCAGCCTTAAGGCGGTCGCACACCAGACGACATGTGCAGCCCTGCACCGTGCCGCACGACGTCTTTTTAATGCAAAATTTAAATATAATGTAAATGCAAATAACAAAACTAAATTGAAATTTTAAAACAAGCCCCAAATCAAATAAATAATTAACACAAATAAAATAAATCTCTTCATATAAACAAACTAAGTCTGTGCTCTTTCCATTTAAAATTAGGCAGGCAACCACTGCATTTTAATCATGATCCAAAAAAAGATGCTGCATACATGCAACATGAGCAGTATTTAATCTAAATTAGATCGTATAATTTCGAAATTTGAAGCAAAAACAGAATGATTTGACTTCAGTTTTGTGAAACTATTCATAAAAAATATCAGCATGAAACAGCAACAGCGGATGAGCTGAACGAGACGCAGATTCATTCTCTGCCAGCAGGTGGTGCTTAAAGCGTTTCCTTGGTTTCCGCTGTAAACAAAGCAGCGCTGCCCTTATGAACTTTAAGGGGTCATATGAATGCGATTTCAATTTTTCCTTTCTCTTTGAAGTGTACAAGCTCTTGTGCATAAAGAAGATCTGTAAATCTGCAAAGACTAAAGTCTCAAATCCAAAAAAATATTCTTTATAAAAGTTAAGAGTCAACCACGCTACCTAAAATGGCTCTTTCTAACATGCCCCCACATATCTATGTCACTGTTTGGGAAGATTTGCATAACGCCACCCCAATGTTCACGCAAAGAAAGAAGGCATAACTTTTATTTTCGCTGTAGTTTTGTTGCTGCCGCCATGTCGTGAAGGTGTTGTTTGTTTCGTTGTGAAAGCGAAACTACTTTGTTGGCTTTCCAAAAATGATATCCCTTCGTCCTGCCTGGAGCTGAACCGTGCTGGGCTGAGGTAATACAGCACTTGCGCGCTGTGGAATCGCTGTATTGGTTGTCACTGTGATGAGCGAGTCCAGACCGGGTCCGTCCCAGGTGGTTTGCCTCAAGCCCACCGGCCGGCTCCTTTGTAGAATCCGCTGTCGCCGCGCCGCTCTCAGCCCGCCACTGGCACACTCCTAAGCGGCCGGTGCTCTGCTCACATTTGTGGTTGTGAAATGAAACTAACTACTTTGTTTGGTCTTCCAAAGAGGACACGACTACAAATCAGTGGTTAAGTTGCATTGACGCCACTGTTCCAGAACATTTCAACCCAAATATTAATTTGTGTGCAGCACATTTTTTGGAGGACCGTTTCCTGATCCTGGAGAGGTAGACTACAATGTAGTCTGTTTCTGACTCACAGACTGGGAAGTACGTTTTCATCACCATGATTCAACGCGGGTTTTGAGCATGTGGAATCAGAATCAGAATCAGAATCATAATGAGCTTTATTTCCAGGTATGTTTAAACATTCGAGGAATTTGTTTTCGTGACAGAAGCTCCCACAGTGTAACAGAATGACAGTGACAGAACAAAAACACAGATAATAAAAAACTGAAAAATAGAACAAGTAAATAAGGAATAAAATATACAAATCGACAATTGTATGTACAGGTATATTACAATGGACAGTTTTGTATGTACAGGTATATTTTGTGCAAATTGAATGTAGACTGAGTGTGTGTGTTAGATAATAAGTGTATGAGTGAATAAATAGTGTGTAACACAGTTATTGTCAAGTGGTCATGAGATGGATGGCCTGAGGGAAGAACCTGTTCCTGTGTCTGGTCGTTCTGGTGCTTAGTGCTCTGTAGCGTCAACCAGGTGGCAACAGTTAAAAGAGTGAGTGTGCTGGATGTGAGGGGTCCAGTGTGATTCTGCCAGCCCTTTTGTTCACTCTGGACGAGTACAGTTCTTGGCGAGAAGGGAGGGTTGTACCAATGATTCGCTCAGCAGTCCGGACTACCCTCTGAAGTCTTCTGAGTTCAGATTTGGTAGCTGAGCTGAACCAGACCGTTACTGAAGTGCAGAGGATGGATTCAATGATAGCAGAGTAGAATTGTTTAAGCAGCTCCTGTGGCAGGTTGTATTTCCTCAGCTGGCGAAGGAAGTACGACCTCTGCTGGGCCTTTTTTGCAATGTAGTCTTTGTGAGTGTCCCACTTCAGGTCCTGATAGATTGTGGTGCCCAGGAACCTGAATAACTCCACTGCAGCCACAGTGCTGTCCATAATGGTGAGTGAAGGGAGAGCAGGGGGGTTCCTCCTGAAGTCCACAGTCATCTCCACAGTTTTTAGCGTGTTGAGCTCCAGGTTGTTAAGACTGCACCAGACTGCCAGTTCTTTAACCTCCTGTCTGTAAGCAGACGTGTCTCTATCCTTGATGAGGCCGATGAGTGTGGTGTCGTCTGCAAACTTCAGGAGCTTGACAGAGGTGAAGGTAGACCCCGAGGCCCCCTATCCGACGCCGCCTCCCCCGTGTCGATAGCCCCCCGCTGGACGGGGATGGCGCCCCCCAAAGTTGAGATTTTGACCGCCTATATCGTCGCCTGAGGCCGAGGCCAGTCGTTGGTGTACAGGGAGAAGAGCAATGGAGAGAGAACACAACCCTGAGGAGTTCCAGTGCTGATCGTACGAGTGCTGGATGTGAATTTTCCCAGCCTCACTAGCTGCTGCCTGTCTGTCAGAAAATTGGTGATCACTGATAGATGGAGGTGGGCACAGAGAGCTGAGATAGTTTGGGCAGGAGGAGGTTTGGGATGATGGTGTTAAAGGCCGAGCTGAAGTCCACGAACAGGATCCTCACATAAGTCCCTGGTCTGTCTAGATGTTGCAGAACATAATGCAGTCCCATGTTTACTGCAACATCCACAGTGAACTGTGGCAAACTGAATAGGATCCAGCAAGGGTCCAGTGATGTTTTTCAGGTGGGCCAGCACCAGTCTTTCCAAAGACTTCATGACCACAGACGTTAGAAACACAGGTCTGTAGTCATTAAGTCCAGAAATTTTGGATTTCTTTTCTTTGGATGATGGAGTCGTTTGAAGCCTGATGTACTTCGCACAGCTCCAGTGATCTGTTGAAGATCTGTGTGAAGATGGGGGCCAGCTGGTCAGCACAGGATTTCAGACAGACTGGTGTAACACAGTCTGGGCCTGGTGCTTTTCTCCTTTTCTGCTTCCAGTAGACCTGGCGCACCTCTTCTTCGCTGTTCTGAATTGCAGGTGTGGGGGAGAGGTGGGTTGCTGGAGGTGTGAATGGTTGTTTGGAGAGGTGTTCAGGGCGGGTGTGGGGTGTCTTTTCGAAACCTGCAGTAGAATTCCGTTCAGATCATCTGCCAGGTGTTTATTCCCCACAGTGCTGGGGGATGGTGTCTTGTTGTTGGTGATTTCTTTTAGACTTTTCCCACACTGATGCCGAGTCACTGGAAGAGAATTTAATCCTTATTTTTTCTGAATAATTCCTCTTTGCCACTCTGATCTCCTTTTCCAGTGTGTATTTGGCCTGTTTATACAAGACATTATTCCCCTTCCTGTGAGCATTTTCTTTGGCCTGATGGAGCTGTCTGAGTTTTTGCAGTGAACCATGGTTTGTCGTAGTTGTAAGTTATATGAGTCCTGGTAGGAATGCACATATATTCACAGAAACTGATATAATATGTTACAGTCTCTGTGAGCTCATCCATCCGGTGGCAACATCTCTCACAGACGCTCCATTCAGTGAGTTCAAAACAGCTTGTTAAATCCTGCTCTGCTTCATTTAGTCCTCTGTTTACGGTCCTTAATAACAGGTTTATTCTGATTCAAGTTTCTCTTCTGCCTGTAGTCGGGATTAGATGAGCTAACAGTGAATGCAAGGAGCCCCAAGCTTGCTCGTGGTGCGTAACGATGTTCTTGAGTTGCATTCTTCTCTGTGGTGTAAAACATGATCCAATATCCTCATCGTACTGTCACTTGCCTTGGGTGGTACACGTAATGTGCTGCTTGTATTTTGGAAGTTCACGGGAGAGAATGGCTTTATTAAATTCCCCTAGAATGATTAAAACAGAGTCCGGGTGTTGTTGTTCTGTCTCTTTGATCAGATCAGCGAGTTTCTGTAAAGCGGTGCTCACGTTTGCTTGCGGAGGAATGTAGACACTGACGTGAATGAACGAGCAAAACTCCCGCGGCTAATAGAACGGCTTGCAGTTAATGAAGATCACTTCTAGATCTGAACAGCACATCTTCTTTAACACAGTTACATTTGTACACCACCTCTCATTGATGTAAAGCATGTCCCGCCGCCACGTGATTTCCCCATTGATTCTGCGTCGCGATCCACTCTGAACAGCTGAAAGCCCGGGAGACTCAACGCTCTGTCCGGAATGGCGTCTTTCAGCCATGTTTCCGTGAAACACAGAGCAGCAAAGTTAGAAAAATCCTTATTTGTCTGGGAAAGCAGAAGGAGTTTGTCTGTTTTGTTCGGTAAAGAGCGGAGGTTCGCCAGATGAATGCTTGGCAACGGCGTTCTGAATCCACGCTGTCTGAGCTTCACTAGCGCGCCGGCTCGCTTTCCCCGTCTGCGCGTCCTGAAGCGCTTGATCAGCACAGCAGCTCCGCTGACTACAATGTCCAGCAAAACATCCGAATAGTCGAAAACCGGCGAAATTTCGGGTGGTGTGTACTTCCGAATTTCCAGCAATTCGTCTCTGGTGAAACTGTTTGCAGGGATATAACTAAAGACAGGACAAACTAACAAAAACATAAAAACAACAGCAGAGCACGCCACGGAGGCAGCTATCAGCGTCGGCACCATTGTGCATCCTGTAGCGCTTGTTTGTTATTTCTCCGATCACAAAAGCAGACATGGTTTTAATTTTTGACGTGCTCAAATGCACGCACACCTGTAAAAGGCAGTCTAATATGCATTAGTACTTCCGTTAATTATGTCTGTCCCACTGATGCCACAAACTGCCGTTCGTTTTCATTGTAATTGTTTTCCGTGTTTCTGAATCGTCGCTCCGGCCGGACAGGGCATTACAGTATGGTAGGGGCGTAACATTTTTCCGTCACACGCTTGAGGTATTCGTGCCAATCATAACGCACTGGATAGCTTGCCAATCAGAGTACATCTCGCTTTTTCAGACCGATGAGTTTTTTAAAAATCGACGCGTTTCAGAAAGGTTGGGGCATAGAGGAGAAACAATAATATACAATGTGGAAAATATTGTGTTTTTTTTTACCTTAAACCACAAACACATTTCAATACACCAAATAATATTATTTTTAGCAACATCATATGACACCTTTAATATGCACTACACACGAGGCGAAGATTGAAAGAAAAAAATAACTCGTATACGTTTTCTAAAGACAGTAAGTTCCCCTCAGACATACATTCATATAAACACCTACCCTAATTGAATCGCGATTTGTTTGAAATGTCAACCGATTTGAATAGTCACATATTTAATCGATTTTCAACCCGCTCGCGGTTAATCGTTACACCCCTAAAAATTTTTGGAGAATTATTTAGTAAAAAATATAGATATTTTAAGACATTTATTTAAAATGTTATATACTTTTAAAACAATTAGGCCTAGATTGGCCCTGACGATTCCCCACTGTTTTATGATTGGAATGATTTATCATTAACAGATGGGACAACCCCCCCGTGCATTTGTTGATGTAGCATGTCACAGTCTGTGTATTCATGTAGATGTTCTCCTGCTGCTCTTGAAATATTTGCTATCCTGTGGATTCAAAGCAGTCCTGCAGTCTGGAGATGGCATCTTCACTCCATTTGTGAACTGTTCTACAAACCGTTTTTCCCCGTTTGCGACATTGTCTTTGCCGAATGCTGGTCATGGATTTTGTTTTGTAACTGTCCTTTTAGTGTTTGCATAGCATTGCTGCTAATGTCTTATCGCCTCGTGTGGGGAATTTATGATGGTAAGTTTAACCTTTCTTTCTGGGAATACACCCAAACCTGACACACAATAATTGAATCACCTTTAACGTTGTTTTTTCTTGTTTTAAAATGCAATGTTTCTAATGGCTATGTTCACACTGCAAGCATTAGTGCTCAATTCAGATTTTTTTTGCTAAGATCTGATTTTTTTATATGGCTTTTCACATTATCATTTTTAAATGTGGCCAATATCAGATTCCAATGTGAATGAATAACAGTGCTGAACTGGGGTGTATTCCATAAAGCAAGATTAATTTACCATCACATATACCCTGAACTCTCGGTTGATTAACCCAAACCTTGCTTACTTGAGGTATGCAGGTTCCAAAAATGCGTCCAGGAATTAAGTTCATTCAACACAGAGTCTGTTCCTGGTTAACACACAATACATTCTCAACAGAGCGACGAATCAACGAGTCACTATGGAAACGGACGCTAACAAAAAGTGTGCCATACTGTTTCTTTCTTCTTCTTTTGTTCACTGTACACTGTAAAATCCAATAGTTTACCTTACTTAGATTTAGTTTTTATCTTCTTATTGGTAGGACTTACTAGGTTTAGGAAGTACAGCTACTTTCAAGGCAAAGAAACAATTTACTTACTTTTTGAGTGACACTTGACTTAAAATATTCAGTCTCCACAAAGGAACCATGACCATTAATAAACCATGAGAGGCAGCAGTGCAACTAATATGTTGCTATGTTGCAACATCACAACAGCAGAAGAAAACAGAAACGAGTCTAATATACTTTTCACCCATTTCCTTCATGTTTGCAGTTATCTTTCACTAGTTGCATTCACTCGTTTCCCAAAGTCATCTTGAATGCTGAATTCTCAATACAACTACAACTGAAATATTTGAAAGAACATCACATAAGCTAACTTCATAAATTGATGTTGATTTTCCTAAAATGTGTTTTTTTTAACTCCCCATTATCGTGATTAGCAGTCCCTTTGGTTGGGCACTTTGAACTTGGTTTACGTTACTATAATTATCTTCCTGTTAATGCAGTAATGCATTATGAAGTCAGAGTTATTGGATTTCAAAGGAAGAAAATTAATAAATAGGTTGCTTTTAGAAAGTGACCTATCTTCTAATTAAAGCATTAAATGTGTGTGTTCATTAATAAACTTTATCAAAAACTTTTTCATAAAGACCCAGAGATGCTTTTTTTTGGGGTTTATATAACTGTTAAATCCTGTGTGGTAACATGCTAAAGTCACACACAAACTTAAACATTCAGCACGTGAACCACAACAATGGTAACAATTCAATTTAATTTATTTTCATTACTTGTAACAATAACCATTTTATTTGCTCTTTTTGTTGTGCTACTACTGACACAGAACAGCAAATAAAATTGGCAAATAAAAACAACAACCGTAAAACAAAGCAACTGCATAATTTATTAATGCCGCAATGCACTCTGGGAGTCAGTGAGTAGCTATACTAAGTCACGATACACCTAAATAGGTCAAGTACCCCTACTTTCTTTTTTTAGGTTTACTAGAACTCCTCGGTAAGTAAGCTATACTAACTAATCTCTGTCAGTACACATACTATTCCTATTTCACTTTACTTAGTTTTTTCAAGGCAATCGGTTTGCATGCTTTTTTTTAAGTAAGCCCAACTAATTAGATTTTACAGTGTACATTTACATGGTGCATATCACCACCTAATTGATGGTTGTGCAATCATTTAAATTTTTTTTCTGTTTAATCTTTAATCCTTGAATATTAATTATATTGTTTGTTTGATGCTAATTATATAAGAAATATCACATATGTATTTTTATGTATAGATAGATAGATAGATAGATAGTAAACTAACCCTGAAACAGAACTTACTCCGGAGCAGGTTATGTTCAGGGAATACGTTGCTATGGCTACTTACTCTGAAAGTTACCTCCGTTTTTGGAACCGAAAGCTGGGGTTATCCACTTACTTACTCCCAAACATACCTGGGTATGTCACATAATCTGCTTACTGGATTACGCCCCAGGAGTGAGTTCAGTCAACTCAGAGTATGTTCACGGTTAACACACAAGACATTCTCAACAGAGCCACAAATTGACGAGTCACTATGGAAACGGACGATAAGAAAAAGCACACCATGCTGGTCAATGGCTATTTACAAACCTAGTGCATATTGCCACCTAATTGGTTGTGCAATCATTTTTCAAACTTTTCGTTTCATCTTTAAATCACTGAGAAAAATAATTATATTGTTTGTTTGATGCTAATTATATAATAAGAAATATCACATATGTATTTTTATTATAGAAATACATTGTAGAAAATGCCCTGTTGTAAAAAGAAAAAAAAAAACATTTGAATGCAGATCCATGTGTGAGATGACAAAAAAATAATTAAATATCTTAAATACATCTTGTTATAATAGTGCTTTATTAGAACGACAACTTTAATATTACCTTCTATATTATAATCGGGGTTTCATAGATATATATATATATCTATATATAAACTATAACTATTCTTGTAATCATATATAATACTGTGCGCAATCTGTCACGCCCACAGGAGACTCGTCAATAGGTCATGCATGCACCGATAGCTCTGAAGTAAACTAACCCTAAACAGAACCTCCGGAGCAGGATATGTTCAGAGAATACGTTTCTATGGCCTACCCTGAAAGTTATCTCCATTTTTGGAACGAATGCTGAGTTTATCCGCTTACTTACCCTTAAACATACCTGGGTATGTCACATAACCTGCTTTCTGGAATACCCTCCAGATCTGCATACACAAAAGAACGATAACAAAATGGCATGAAGCACACTGTCATAATGAAGTACATGGAGGGGCACTTAAAGGGATAGTTCACCCAAAATGAAAATGTGATGTTTATCTGCTTACACCCAGAGCATCCAAGATGTAGGTGACTTCGTTTCTTCAGTAGAACACAAACGAAGATTTTTAACTAAAACCGTTGCTCTATCCTGGCCCGTATAATGCATGGCAATGGTAACAAAATCTATGAGTAAAAAAAAACATGCAGACAAATCCAAATTAAACCCTGCGGCTTCCGTGGACGCACACATTGATGTCCTAAGACAGCGAACGATCGTTTTTTGCCAGAAACCGACAGGATTTATACCGTTTTTCATGTTTTACCTCGAATACCCATATGTCCAAGCGTCCCTTTGGGCGCACGCACGGCCTCCGGTGCATGAGGTGTGTACGCGCTCTGGTGTAGTTTACGCAAGCCCGAAGTGATCTCTCGTGCGTATACATCACCCATTGTTTACACAATGCACCAACATTGTAGGTACGACGGCTAATCAAAACCGATCGTTTCGTGTCTTAGGACATCACGGTGTCATCACGAGCCGCAGGGTTTAATTTGGATTTGTCTGTGCATGTTTATTTCACTCTCATAGACTTTGTTACCATTGCCATGCATTATATGACTGATAGACTGCAACAGTTAAAGTTAAAAATCATCATTTGTGTTCTACTGAAGAAACAAAGTCACCTACATCTTGGATGCCCTGGGGGTAAGCAGATAAACATCAAATTTTCATTTTTGGGTGAACTATCCCTTTAAATAAGCATTTACACGTTTATTTATAAGCTGATGTGCCACGAAAGCCAGTGAATTCGTGAGCAGGTAAGGATGAAGATGAGGAGAAAGACAGCAAATTTTTCAAATATTTACAGTATAGCCCCTTACGTTTAGCTTGTATAGAGCTGTCATTGTAATACACCATAAAATAACATCACACTGTCTCTTTACTGACTAGCTCCGCAAGTGTCTGTCATATTCACAGAGTGATCAAAGAACTACCATTATGTAAATTTATTGGAGTGACTTCTATCAGTGCGGAATAACGACGAATGTTAATCAAGAGTGATGTAAAAGTTGCATGAACTCTGATATGATCTGCGGTCACATTGCAAAACATCTGACCTAAATCAGATTTAGGACCACATATGAAAGTGGCCCAAATCAGAAATGAAAAGATCAGTGGCCTATATCACGAAGCCGGTTTCAGTTTTTACCCACAGGTAAGTTCACGTTAAGTTTGAGTTTTCAGGCTCAAGAAGGTGGGTTGGTTTTGAGCGGGTTTCGTCAACACGGCTACAGTTAGAGATTGCAACCCCAAATTGGACCAATCAGCTGTGAGCAAAGTGAAATATCTGATGCAATAAAGCCACTCCTCCATCTCTCGCTTCAAATGAAAGCAGTTTAGAGTCAAATAATTTTAGAGACCAAATTGCTAGACTTTTGCGGCTATGTCCTCATTTATTATATTCATATTGTATGAATTATAATTATTTATAATTCATATAATATATTCATATAATTATTATATGAAGTGGCAATACATTTTAAGCTTTGCATTTAAATTAATTTAAATATATATATACACATATAAGCTTTAATATATGCAACTTTTAAAATGACTAAATTTATGTTTTCCATTTGAGCCCTGTGTGAAACTACATAATTAAATTCAGTTGATTCATTTGCATAGTCATTTTTCTTTCTGCTGCCTTCTCAAACTTTTGCTGCAGCAGCAGTGTTTATTTCTGCCTTGTAAATGCATTTAAATTCATTACATTTTTAATTATGTCATCTCTTAAGTCTTCAGCAAAAAAGTGAACTCTTTTAATCTAAAACTTCTAAAAGAAGTTTAATCAAACTGACGCTTTGCTGATGCTCTCCACATGTGCCATGTGATTGGCTGTTTGCTGCATGTGTCACACTTTCAGGTGTTCGCACTCCGGAGTTCATCACAAACTCTGGATCAAACTCTGAGTTGACTGAGAACATTTATACCGAGCTTTGTGAGCCCGCTGAACCTATTCTAAACAGGTTGGATTTGTTTGGTTTTGTCAACTCTAAACTTACTCCTGAACTCTGAGTTTGTTCATCTTGCTTCATGCTACAGGCTACAGATCTCATGTGGTTTGTGCTGTTCACACTGTCATGAAATAAAACGGTCTGAGTCACATATTGTAATTTTTATGTTCCATTCTCTTTGGTTTTGTTCTAGTTTTACTTGTTTGACCTAGTTTCCTTTGTTCCTCTTTCCCGCCACTAGTTTGTTACCTTAGTTACTCATTAATTTGATTAGTGTCTGCACCCGTTTGACTGGTTTGTTTCAGTGTATTTAATTCCTGTGTTTTCTTTTGTTCATTGTCAATTGCATGTAACTCAGTTGTTCTGTTCCTGTTTTCAGTTTGTTTAAATAAAACTAAATTGCTGCATTTAGATCCTCACCCCATCCTTTTTTTTCAACTGGTTTGTAACACATAAGGGCAAAAATTGGATTTGGGCCACATTTTCCTGCAGTGTGAACGTAGCCTAAAGTGCCCAGAGATAATATGGGGGGAAAAAAGTAAAAGGTAGGGAGACCATACGTCCTCTCCCCCCCCACGTCCTGTCCAGGATTTCTATATTGCCTAAAGTGTCCGATTGTTGTTTGACATTAAAGTACCATGAGAGCTATAGAGAGCAGACGGCTCCTTATGCTTTTGAATCGCTCTAACGGTACTTTGATGTCATTCACCAATCGGTCTGCACAGAGCTTTTTCAAGTTGAACACACGTAATGTTTTGACTGATGTTGTCATGTTGATTGACCAAGATGGTCAAACAAAGAGAGCAATGTCCTGATAGTATCCAAGATTCACAGTATTTAATTATTCCTGAATTACCTATGGACGCTTGAAATATTTACATATTACACACATACCCTTTAAAATAAACAATTTTTCTGCTGTTACAACAACACATATTTTCTTACATTTTTTAAAAAACTGTCCATCCATTTGTTGATGTCCATTTGTCTAACTCTGTCTTCAAATATATCAATCTGAAAAAAAGAGAAATTTCTTTGTTTAATATATCTATTATACACATGACAAAAAATAAATGTTTTATGAGAAGTAGGCATTCTTACAGCAGGTCTGAATCCCTGATTAATCAAAAAATTCACAAAGGGCATCAACTCTGCTGCAGTGTCCACAGAATATGTTATGAAAATGTCTCCTGTAAATCATGAAAATTACATAGGTTGTCAGAGTTCATGGTGATCTGAAAAACTTTTTTTGAAGCATCACTTACTGCAGTCATCAGGAAGACTAATGTTGCGTCTCAGTGTTTGAGGGTGGCCGACAGCAGCTGGTTGGGAAGGCTGGACACACACTTCTGACATGAGCTCTCTCACAGGCGCTGTGCTCTGACGGGATGTGACTTGAGGGGGCCTCACAACTGCCACTTGTCTAGAGATGGGCCTCCAAAGGGGAAGCAAAGCATTTATATATTTAGGGTAATACAGTTCAGTGTGTGTCATAACAACCGCACTTACGTATGCAAATACTATTCAATAATGGATATGATAATCAATAAAACTTTAATATAAAAAGTATTACTTTAAGCATATTTAAAGTCTAGCACTCTCTATTCTAATTCTAAGAAGAAAAAAAAGCACTTGACCCCTAACACTTGCACTCTATTCTTTTTCTATTCTTACTACGTTTTTCTTTTCATTTATTATTTTAAAAAAAACTTGCTACGTGTACTGCGTTAGACTAACAGAGACTTGTCACTCACATATTATTGCCCTTTTGTTGGTTTTGATTGCTTCTATTGTCCTCATTTGTAAGTCGCTTTGGATAAAAGCATCTGCTAAATGACTACATGTAAATGTAAATGTAATTTTAAAGCAAAATCTCTTTGGTCCCCACACACCCAGAGCACTTTCTCTTTGAACTGTTGCCCTCAGGTCGGCGCTCCAGAGCACTGAGCACCAAAACAGCCAGGCACCAGAACAGCTTTTTCCATCAGGTTATATTTATTCTAAGCAAATAAAACTGTACATTGTCTCTCAAAGCTGTACATTTGTAGATAACATCTCAGAATTGTACATCTGTAAATAATATTTTAAAACTATATATCTTTAAATAGCATAAGTACATTCATAAATCTATTGTATTTTCTATTTTTTTATTACAGTATTGTATTATATGTATTTATTTATTTTTAAAATCTTTTTATTATTCTACTTTGGGTTTCATAAACTTGTCTCTGTAAATTTACATGAATTTAAAATGTATCTGATTTTTTGTGTGATGATGATCACAAGACCAGCAAAGTACGGGACATTTGAGGAACTAGTCAGCCTACAGCTAACTCATTTAATTTGATTGCATTTAACACAGTTCTGGGGCAGCTCTTGATCCTTACACTAATTCAAAGTAATTTGCTTCTAAGCGATTGCAATGTTGTTTCACAGCAAACATTTGTGCATTTGCTGAATCAAACCTTGAAGTAGCAGATAAGCTTAGACTTTCTGCTTATAACTCATGATGAGTGAACATCATAAAGTGGTCTCTCTTTGGTTTATTGACTGACATTCAGATATTACTGAACTGTGAAAAAAGAAATAAAGTCTAAACAAATGCCACCGTAGTGCTTCAATATTGAAAAAAGGAAAATTGTATCAGCTCAGGCTTTTAGACATGAACACTTATCATATGATCCTCAACAGTGGTGACAATAATTTGTCATACTGCAGTGCATTACAGGAGTTTTTACTATGCTGTTACCCAGCATGCATTGCAGCATGAAGCATTTTGTTGATTGTCACCATTGTTGAGATTCATTGCTTGGGTTCTTGATGTTTGTGATGTGTCTAAAAACACTGGAGATCAAATTTGTATATGCATTAACAAAGATTTAAAATTAATTCATAGTAACTATTATATCTTTTGGATATATCATGATGGCGCCGACGCTGATGGCTGCCTCCGTGGCATGCTCCGCAGTTGTTTTTATGTTTTTGTTTGTCGGGCCTGTCCTTTAGTTTATACCTGCAATCAGTTTCCATAAGAGATTAATTGCTGTCCATTCGGAAGTACAGCACCACCTGATGTTTCACCGGTTTTTTCGGACTATCTGATGTTTTTGCTGGCCATGTGTAGTCGGTAGCTGTGGCGCCTGATCCAGCGCTTCAGGACGCGCAGAAAGGGGAAGAGATTCGGCGCTCTCGTGAAGCTCAGGCAGCGTGGATTTCGAATGCCGTTGCCTAGCATCCATCTTGCGAACCTCCGCTCTCTACCCAACAATACGGACTAACTCCTTCTGCTCTCCCGGACAAATAAGGATTTTTCTAACTCTGCTGCTCTGTGTTTCACGGAAACCTGGCTGAAGACGCCATTCCGGACAGCGCGCTGAGTCTCCCGGGCTTTCAGCTGCTCAGAGCAGATCGCGACGCAGAATCAACAGCGAAATCACGCGGCGGCAGGACATGCTTTTACATCAACGAAAGGTAGTGTACAGATGTAACCGTGTTAAAGAAGATGTGCTGTTCAGATCTAGAATTGCTCTTCATTAACTGTAAGCCGTTCTATTCGCCGCTGGAGTTTTGCTCGTTCATTCTCGTGAGTCTTTTTATTCCTCCGCAAGCGCACGTGAGCTCTGCTTTACAGAAACTCACAGATCTGATCACAGAGACAGAACAACAACACCCGGACTCTGTTTTAATCATTCTAGGGGAATTTAATAAAGCCATTCTCTCCCGTGAACTGCCAAAATACATACAGCACATCACATGTCCCAACAGAGACAGTAATATACTGGACCATTATTACTCCACAATAAAGGATGCATATCACTCCGTCCCACGGGCAGCTTTGGGGCTCTCTGATCACTGTTTGGTTCATCTTATACCGTCCTACAGGCAGAAACTGAAATCAGCTCAACCTGTATTAAGGACTGTAAAAAGAAGGACTAATGAAACAGAGCAGGATTTACAAACCTGTTTCGACTTCACTGATTGGAGTGTTTTTGAAGTTGCTGCCACCGATCTGGACGAGCTCACAGAGACTGTAACATCTTATATCAGTTTCTGTGAAGATATGTGCATTCTTACCAGGACTCATTTAACCTACAATAATGGCAAACCATGGTTCACTGCAAAACTCAAACAGTTCCGTCAGGCCAAAGAAGATGCTTACAGGAAGGGGGATAATGTCTTGTTTAAACAGGCTAAATACACACTGGAAATGGAGATCAGAGTGGCAAAGAGGAATTTTTCAGAAAAAATAAGGATTAAATTCTATTCCAGTGACTCGGCATCAGTGTGGAAAAATCTAAAATAAATCACCAATTACAAGACACCATCCCCAGCACTGTGGAGAATCAACAACATTCAACGATCTGAATGAGTTCTACTGCAGGTTTGAACACCCCACACCCGCCCTGAACACCTCTCCACACAACTATTCACATCTCCAGCAACCCCCCTCTTCTCCACACCTGCAATTCAGATCAGTGAATACGAGGTGCGCCAGGTCTTCCGGAAGAAGAAAAGGAAAAAAGCACCAGGCCCAAATTGTGTTACACCAGCCTGTCTGAAATGCTGTGCTGACCAGCTGGCCCCCATCTTCTCACAGATCTTCAACAGATCACTGGAGCTTTGCGAAGTCCCTTCATGCTTCAAACGATCCACCATCATCCCCGTCCCAAGAAACCCAAAATTACTGGACTTAAAGACTACAGACCTGTCGCTCTCACATCCGTGGTCATGAAGGCTCGTTTTGAAAAACTGTTGCTGGCCCACCAGGACTCACGGACCCTGCTGATCCGCTCAGTTTTTTGCCTCAGATCAAACAGGTTGGGTGGACATGGCGTACACCTGAGACGCACCTATGTCTGGCAACATCTAGACAGACCAGGTAACTTACTGAGGACCTGTTTGTGGACTTCAGCTTTGCCTTTAACACTATCATTCCAAACCTCCTCCTGCCCAAACTAACTCAGCTCTCCGTGCCCACCTCCATCTGTTAGTGGATTAACAGCTTCCTGACAGACAGGCAGCATCTAGTGAGGCTGGGAAAATACACATCAAGCACCCGTAAGATCAGCACTGGAGCTCTTCAGGGTTGTGTTCTCTCTCCACTGCATTTCTCTCTGTACACCAACGACTGCACATCTAAGGACCCCTCTGTCAAGCTCCTGAGGTTTGCAGACGACACCACACTCATCTGCCTCATTCCGGACATGTGACTGGAGGTGCCCTGCTTACAGACTGGAGGTCGAGCAGCTGGCTGTCTGGTCCAGTCTCAACAACCTGGAGCTCAACACGCTCAAACTGTGGGGATGACTGTGGACTTCAGGAGAAACCTCCCTGCACTCCCCCTACTCACCATCATGGACAGCACTGTGACTGCAGTGGAGTCATTTAGGTTCATTTCATGGAGGGCAACACAAAATCCTCTCCAGACCTGAAGTGGGACCACTCACAGTGACTCATGGTGACAAAAAGCGGCCCAGCAGAGGTTGTTACCTTCCTTAGCCACTGAGTAAGTTCAAGCCTGACCACGATCTGCTGAAACAGTTTTTCTCTAACTTTCCGCCTTATTGAATCTGTCCTCTGCACTCAATAACTGTCTGGGGTTCAGCCCTCAGCGACCAAATCTGACCTCTGAAACTACATCAGAGCGAGTCATTGGTACAACCCTCAGCCATTCTCATCCAAGAACGTACTTCATCCGAGTGATCAAAAGGCTGTCGACTCACTCTGGAACCCTCACACTCCATCTTTTGAACTGTTGCCGATCTGCCTCGGACGCTACAGAGCACATGAGCACCAGACGCCCGACAAGGACAGTTTTCTTCTTCTTTCCTCAGGCCAGCCACTCATGAACCGTGACATAACTGTGACACAACCTATGTATTCACTCATACACTTCATTTAGGGTACTAACCGCTCATACTCAGCCTACACACCTCAACTTTGCCATAATATACGAGTAACCTTTACATACAAAAATGTATTTTGTAATATACCTGCACATACAATTGTCTATTTATATATTTTTATTCCTTATTTATTTACTTGTTCTATTTTTATTATCTGTGTTTTTTGTTCTGTTACTGTCATTCTGTTGCATTGTGGAAGCTTCTGTCACGAAAAACAAATTCCTTGTATGTGTAAACATACCCGTCATACAGCTTATTTCTTGATTCTATTAGATTAATCACTGTTTTTATACATGCTGTATTTCACAGGGTTGATTATGCAAATAAAAAACCTAAACATATAACATTTGTGATTGTATCCAGGTCAGCTCATGATAACCATTTCATCATATAAAAACGGCTAATAGCTATTCACTGCATAGCACTGATCTCTCTGTGTCACATCACCTCATGCATTGCAATGAAGAAAGATTTAACACATTGTCAAGGGTCAAGAGCGCAACTAAAGTAAACACTGATCTCCATGATGGTGACATCGTTTTAACCAATAAAACATCAACATCTGATACTCTGTAATTCTCAATAACAACAGGTGTTCATCGCTAATGCACAATCATCATTTAATTATCACTTAATTATCTCATTAACTTTAAAAAATTCTTTGAGGACTATGGTATTGACTTGAGACGTGCTTGTGACTTGAAATTCCCCACGCTGCAAATAACCACTATATCATCATTCAAACATTCTTCTCTTTCACGTGTCAGAAGATCCTGCCAGGCCATTCATGACGAATAACCAATAGCACAAATTAGCATGTGGTGCTCATCTTAGGAGAAGCTAATCATTCTGATATAAGAAACCCGGACGTGCTACGATTGTTACAAGCTATGAATTCAACACGCATGCGTCGTGGTAAAAAAAAAAACTGTCAAGTTAATGGCGTGTCGAAGTCTGAAGCGGAAGAGAACAGAATGGATGAATAAAGTCATTATTTTTGTTTTCTTTGTGCACAGTATTCTCAAATTAGCTTCAGTAAATAAGTTTGAACCCACTGATGGCACAGATTATTTTAACAATGATCCTTAAAAAAAACAACAGTGTTATCTCTTGGCCTTGAAACGTGTAGGCTCCTTGCTGTGTACAGTCATGGCCAAACGTTTTGGCTGTGACAAATTTTGTGTTTTGCAAAGTCAGGATCAAAAATCCCTACAATAATAAATTTTTCCTCACTGTGACATTTTTCATTGCACTTTTATTTTCTCCCTACTGACACTTTGTTCATTGCTCTTAGTTCTTCACTTGTGATTCTAAATGTTATACTTCAATTTTCATGCAGAGTAGGATGGGTTTAATGTCTCTATTGATCCCCTTTTTCTGTATTGACAGTTCTTCTTATCCAATGGACTACTTGCACTGAGCCTTGTGACACACTACAGGCTAATTTATTTCCGGTTATGTAATTTTCAATGTGCCATCGTCATCTATTGATTTAAATGGCTTATAAAAAAGAGAGTCCTTTCCGCGGCGCGGGATGAGTTCAAAATAAGACATTTTCAGAGACAGAGAAGAATTATCTGATGATTACTTGTGCAAGAAAAAAAAAAAAAAACAAAATTTTCCAAACTCAATGGAATGTGAAGTTTTAATCCAGCATAAACCGATCTCATAAAGCAGTGACTGGTAAATCATACATGATTGTTTAACCACAGGGTGTCAGTGCACCAACTAGTAATCGCGACGCTGCAGTGTATGTGAGATCTGATAAAATCAGATAACCTTTTTTATCTTTAGTAATACATTAAAAAATATATATGTAAAATGTCACTATTCTTTGAATTTTTTTTCATTCACAATCATTTCTTCACTGTTGGCAATGGCAAAATGTGAATATTCAAATAGTCACACTGTCAAACACAACATTTTACTGTTTAAAAATTATTTAAAATGTTTACATTCGTTAAATTTCTTTAAGGCCGTTTTACCGCAACATTCCCATTCAAACAAACCATTTTAACATTGCTCTTACGAAAATTAGCCATGCTATACTACAAATAAAACCAAAAAATTGCAATTGTAGTTAAACCCAAAACACCATAATACCACAAATAAACCTGGGTTTTGCTACACTAACCATAGTTAAATCATGGTGTTTAAAAATTTATACCAATGGTAAACCATGGTCATTTTTCGTAAGTGTGTTTATCAGTCAAATTCATTTAAAAAATGTAAACAGGTATGAAATATGATCAGTAAGAGAAAAATGCGAAGACAAGCGCTGACCTCGGCAGGTTAGTGGGTAAATATATTTACTTATTATTCAGAATGCATATTTGGAAGAGAAATATATTCATAAGAATATTTCAGCAGGTTGAAAATAATTCATGTTAACACCGAGAATATAACTAATGGTTTAAAAAAAATTGCCAGGCCTAAAATGCAGTAATAATCTGCTTTTTCATGAGAAACGGCCTGTATGTAGGTGCGCTAAACTCTAACTGGGAACTCACGAGCTGTACTCAGTAGAACGCGGACGGTAGTTTGTGTTTGTGCAAGTAGTCCATTAATCGGTGTGGGGAGTGATGTCACTACTACACGGCTTTAGCTTCCCTGACATTTAAAAGATTTGTTTATGTCTCTGTTATCCCTGTGAGTTATGCGTTATGGCCTAAAGAGCTTTTTTCAAGTTGTTGCACACTTAACTGCACTCAAATCACAATGGTGATAGGTGACAGGTCCAAAATTGGTGCAATTAACATGTTGTGGATACAAAATCTAAAATTCGAACCAACGTTACAAAATATAGATATATATATATATATATAGATATATATATATATATATTTAACATTGCCTAGCAATTTTTCACTCCACACCACTTCTTATTTCAGGTACTGACTTCTCCCGTGGGTCAGGATTTGTTCAAGTCAAGTCACATTTATTTATACAGTACCTGATACAATACAGATTCATAGTACATCAAGCTCTTTAAGAAAAAAAAAAGTTATCAAGATACGGTATGACTGCTTTAATTTTTTTGTTTAAAAATTGAATTTAAGATTGCAAAAAAAAAAAAAAAAAAAAAAAAAAAAAAATGTATACCTTAAGTGTTATGACATACCTTGCATTCTCAGGTACGGGATGATACCGTGGGTAATTGGGCTGTGGATAATTTGCAGGTTGCTTGTGCCAGTGATATAAAACCTCTGGTGGGTACTCATCTATAAAGATACATTAACATATGATGGTAAACACAGAATTAAATGCATAGTTTAGTTATGACTGCATTAGCTGCAGAGGCAACTCATTCAGGCCCACACAGAATCTGTGTGCACAGAGCTGTTTGACCAATGTCTGTGAATAATGATTTGCTGGATAAAATCTGTCAAATTTCTGAACAGCCAATAATCTCTCATCCACTACCAAACACTGATTAAACAGGTTTAATCGCCCAACCGACGAGATTCGACTAGTGCAGACGTTGTAAAACACACTGCAAAAACTGGGCTGACAGATGCTTACTGATGTCTTGGTGTGTCACATCCATAAGTAAAAACACAGAGACTCCAAAACAGACATTATTGTAGAAGAATATAGCTCAGAATTTAAAGTTTGTGTGGTTTTCACTCAGTGTGTCTCATCAACGCAAGCTCCACAACATCAAATCAGATTAAACCTGGTTTATTTTCTGTGCATACAGTACATGCAACTTCATCCATGTCAAAGTTTATGTTTCAAACGTCTTAAAGTAATGTTTCTGATTTCTATCAAAGTTTTGGTACATCACTAACGACTTATCTAAAGAAACTTCTGTCTTGAGTTGCTGCGTGGATGAGCACTGATAGAAATGCAGGTATGCCAACCACTGATGAAAGTCAACATTGTGCGATCACAGATGCAGAATATCCCACTACATTTATGTGTTGCATAGCTTATACAGGCTAATAATAATAATAATAATAATAATGCAATCAGTTGTTTGAATCAGAAAACCTCCCCATCGAAATTCACTTCCTGGACTCAGTCCCCCCATGTCCCAGCCCCATTAAGAGTGTAGTACTTTAAGCTCAGTTTAACACATTTTATCATACTGAAATCTATTCTAATCTATTGATTCTATTGAATGGGGGGATATTGTAATTCAAGTGGGGCTGTCAATGTAACAACACAGACAACTTGCAGACGGGCTACGGAAGTGTGTAAGTGTGTAAAGTGGGCATTAATGTGTTGTTGTGGGGGTGTCTACCACAGTGCGACAAAATAAAGTAAAAAAAAAAAAACATTTTGCGTTTAATCTTGATTTTATTAAACCTGGTGTCTCTGACAGCAGATTGCCATTTTGGCTTGCCAAATCAAAAAGTTAATTAAACATGAATCCTACACCAATTATATTTGGGTAAATAAATCCAAAAAATGGTAGAAAACATGGTAGAGTCATTTTATCATCATGGTTTCTTTTGCCATTTATAGAGCGAGAAATTTTGAGGTCTGAAACTTAAAGGCATTTTATAGCACAATGACCGCTTCTATGTCAAAAGATCAAAGACACTTTTGATTCCTCATATCATGACCCCTTTAATCATACCAATAACAGGCATACCGTAAAATCCTGGCTGTTTTGCTGGAGAATATCTGCATGAAATCTCTCCCAGGTCAGAGCGAAGAGGACTAGGCTTTTCTAGACTCTCCTCATCCTCACTCACATGGTTCTGGGTGTGTGAATATATGACAGGGGAACTGCAGGGATTTTGAAGACTGATGCCTGAGAAATCTTCACTCAGATCTTCTATGTGGGCTCTACAGTCTCTCTGAAGGTGTCTTCCTGAACTTTGAGGCAAGTAGAGACTGGGCAAGCCTACAGGGCTCTCCGTGTGTTGTGAATCACTTATGGAAAGTTTGGTGAGGTGACTGACCCTTAAATCTTTAGGAGGAAGCCCATAGCAACCATCTAGATAATCCAATCTACTTACATCACGAACACACATCTCTGGGCTGAATCTATTACTTTTTCCTGAGTCTTTAAGGGTGTGTGATTGGCACTGCTGGCATGCAGGCCAGACCAGATTGAGAGAGGACAAGGTCATAGACTCATCAGTCTCTACAGGCATACTAAGACGTGGACAGCAGTCTGAGAAAACAAAACAAGTGGACAAATGGAGAGAGAGAGGTTTGTGATTGGTGCATTATGGACATAATCAATAATGTCTATACCTTTAGACTGATTCAGATAAATCCTTTTAGAGGCATTAACTTAATAGAAGTAGTACTGCTATTTAGTGGTTCTCAACTGGTAGCATCCTTGCCTAAAAATAGGTCATAAGTAGGGATGTAACGATGTACCCTGCACCGATTGAAAATCTATAAAAATGTGACGATTCAGGTCGGTTGAGACGAATCACAATAGAGTTGGGGGTGGGGTTTATATTAATGTATCTCTGAAGTGAACTGACTGTATTCAGAAAAGTTTAGATGATTTTTTGATTTTCACTTGAATATTAATGTAGTATTTATATAGCACAGAGATGTTTGTTTACAGTGGTAACCAGCGAGATATTGCCGCTGTTCCTGAGCCAATGTTGTCAGAGCGGACTGGGAATTTGCATTTCGCACAGCTCAGTACCATTGCTGTTTCGGTTTAATTTTATGTACTATAGTACTGGCTAAGTTTTATGTAGTATAGTTTCACAAAGCTTTAGTCAGACGATCCTGTTTTTACTTCAAATTTCGAAATTATAAATTTTAAACAAAAACTACTCATGCTTCACGTATGCAACATCTTTGTTTGTAGTCATGGTTAAAACAGAGATGGGGGACTAAAGTCATGATGACTTGCTCGAATCAGACTTGAGTCAGCAAATTTTAGGACTTGAGGACTGATTGACAATATAGAATACGTGACTTAGACTTTGACAGCAGTGACTTGAGACTTGACTTGGACTTGAGTTAAATGACTTGAAATAACTTGTCTTTTGTTTAATAAATATCTGTTTGTTTTTGAACGCACTGCATCCTAACCAAGCGCAGGCAAGCAGAGAGAGCTAACGTAAGAGCGTGGACACAGTGTTGGCAACTTAGCAACTTTGTCACTAGATTTAGCGACTTTTTTCCCCAAAAAAGTGCCTAGAGACAAATCTAACGACTTCTTGGACAAACCTTATTTAGTCTCCCTTCGAGCGAACTTTGAACTGGGCGTGATCTAGACGGGTCGTATGGGGACACTCGGCGTGAACGATGTCAGAGTGTCAAGCATACATCGAAAAACGGACAATACCATGGCCGGGACAGCTAGGTCACTATCAATTACGGTGCAACCACAGTATAAAAGGGCGCCGGGATAACATGTCATCCTCTTCTTCGTCTTCACTGACTGTTTGTTTATGTTAGCGTTAAGCTAAGCATGACTAGGAGTGCATGTTCTCTCGCTAGAGGCTTTGCATTGTTAGCCACAGTTTCACAACGGCTCGCGTGTTGTGTGTGTGGTGAAGAGCAAGCGCGTTCGGCTCTCGAGGGAGTTGAATGCACTCTGCATTCATTGCATAATTCTTGTGAGGGATATGCATGAATTGAACGCACTCTCATGATAAGACGGCTTGTGCTCATTGAGATGCATTCACGGGACTACTGAAGGGGAAGTGAGTGCTTCACCATTTACCAGAGTTTGTGGATAGCGTTTGCATGAGTGTGTTCGCCTCTCGCGGGAAAAGCGACGCATTCGCGGCAGTGGTTTTCATTCTTGCTTGATTTCCGAGGTAATCTAGTGTGTGGGCGGAGTGTGTTTAGCTCCCGTGGAAGCTGAATGCATGCTGCGCGTTGCGGTTGTGGTGAGAATCGTCTGCCCATTGCCCGCGATTCGCGGTTGATAGGCAGCACTTGGAAAGGACCTGACGTGAACATTTTTCCCTATCAGTAATTTCCTTCTGTTTATATAGGAATTGTATAGTGTGAAGATCTTTCTGCAGTAGTTGGACAGATGATTTATATCATGTCCTTATCAGATAACCACATTATACTGCACTCCAGGAGCCCATTTTTGGAACCTTTACTTTCAATCAGGGTTGTATGACTCTCTGTGTTGTTTTTTTTTTTTGTTTTTTTTTGCTCAAGTGTTGGCTTCCTTGATGTTTGGCCCTGAACTGAGCTGGCACTCCTGTACTCACAGTTGGGTGTGGTAGAATATCATGTTCTCTGGGGCTAGAGGCAAGACGGGGGGAGGTGATCCGGACGAGGCGTTCCCAACAACTTTGTCCAAACCAGAGTAAACCTAAACATCTACTCACCTCCATCTGAGATATTAACATCTGCTCTCATCTTCCTCCCCTTAATTCCCCTAAAGCCACCCACCTGACCGAGGTTAGGTAGGAGCCTCCTGTGCTTGCATTGCAGTCTCTCATGCTGGACCTATGATATTTTGGTTAGTTTCTATGTCTTCTAGAACTACCTACTGAGGGTCTGGACCCAAGTGCTCTTTGGACTTCGCCTTCAGATTATATCCGTGAGCCTGAGTAATGCGTGGGAGCTGGTTGGTGAGTACGATTCATTTAATCTACTCTACTGCTAGTTTTATGTGATTTCATAAACTAGCTTTTCTCCGCAGCGCTACTTGGACCCGTCTTTGTTTTTCTGACTTTGTTTTAGGGTTATGACCTCTATGAGCACCTCCCCTGCTAAAGTCGGAGCCTCTCGCTGTTTACTGATTGTGGTGATGGTAGCTCACCCGTTGGTACTGGATTCAGGCTGGATGATAGCCCTACATCTTCGGCTTCATGCTTACTGGACCACGCAGCCAAGTCGCTGGGCTTCTGCGAGAGCCTACTTAGCCATCAGGTCCCCAGTATAACACTGCAACCTCAGGACCCGCGGGCCCTCCATTCAGGTTGAGAATTTTTTCAGAGTATAATGCATCGTGACATGCTCCCTGATGTCCTGGCTGGGTGTTTGCTTCGAGAAGCTGCCCCGGATGAGTAGCCAGGATGCGCTACTCATGTCTCGCCCCGAGGGGTCTCCTGAGATTTGAGTCATCCTCAGCCATCATGCATGTTCTCTGAGCTAGAGCTCCTCACACTGAGGCGTTAAGTAGCTTAGCACTCCTTAAACTCCACTCTGCAGTTCGATATACAGTCAGGCCCATGGAACTTCCCTGTCACACTGCCCTTATTGTCGAAACCGGTGAATCGCCCCTTTGCGGAGTGGGCTTGAGTACACTGCATTCCCTGAGGTACGAGTGACATGTGTTTCTGCGGAAACACTTCCGGAGTGCTTCAGCTCTGAGGAGCAGTAGCTCTTTACGCACGAATGGGTTATTAGGTCCCGTTGTTTCTACAGGTTCTCTTAAGGTCTGGTTAAATGGGGCCCATGCTCTCTATCGAGATAAAGAGCATAAGACTGCGTTCAGCTGCATCAGTTGATGGTCTCTCATTGGGCCCTGCTAGACTGACCCTTCTAATCTAGCGCTGCCTTCTGGTCAAGCTGAGAAGTGCTCCCCTCACTGTGAGGGTTAGCTATGAGCCTATCACTCAAAGTTTGTGCTTTGAGGGCCCGCCTCAGCTTGAGAGCCGAGAGTGCTGCTCCCGAAAACTTTATATGTAACAATACCGAGTTGTGAGGCCCGTCCCTGTCGCCTCCTTGGTCAGTTGGCTCTATGTTGGGATCCTGTTTTTCCCTGTTGAAATGTGTGATTCCCTTTTAAACTGGATCCCATTTCTGATGTCCCATTTGTGGTCAATCTGCTCCCCGGACATGGCCATTGAGCAGCCGTCTCAGGTTGTTAGGCTCCCTTTTCTGCCTCCCTGTTTAGGCTGCTCTCTTTGTTGGTTGAGCTTAGTAGTGCTCCCCTCACCTTAGAGGGTTACCTTTGAGCACACCACACCCAGACTGAGCGTCTGAGTTCCTTTCCTATTTTGAGAGTTGGGCCTCCACTCTATAGAGCTCCGATGGGCAGTCATGCCAGGTTGTTGGGCCACCTTCTGGCCACCTGATATGCTGCTCTTAATATTAAGCTTGTAGTGCTGCCCTCACTCTAGAGGGTTATCTATGAGCACGCTGCAAATCGAGCATTTGTGTCCCCCTCTTGAGAGCTGGGTGCTACGCTCCTTCAAGTTATGTATGAGCATAATTCTCCTTAGCCTGTCCTGTGACTATTATGGTTGATTTGGCGATGCTCCCCTCATATGGAGGGTTTCTTTTTCTATGAGGTACGCCATTTTCAATTCACATGCGCTCTGAGTAAGTGGACTTCCACTGAATTAAGTAACTGCTCCCTGAGCGTGCTACAGTCACATAGGGTTTCTAGGCCTGTCTAAGAAACAGCCTCTGTGACCCCTTAGTAACAGTGTTTCTAGAATCCATGTTATGGTAAGTGCACACGCTGAGCTTCTGTGCACTTTCTAAAACCCACATTGTGATAAGTGTGCACACTAAGCATTCTGCACACTTTTCTAAAATCCTGTATGGTATGGGTTACATGCTGCGCCTGTTAAGACGCCGAGTTTGGCTCAGGCCCGGTTTTCACCTTGGGCCCCACTGTACTTATGTATCCTTGGAGATACCTTCCTGAGCAGGGTGTTTGCTACCAAGGACCTGTCGAGTCAGTTCCTTTGGGCAAGCTAATGCAGACGCGGTGCGGTAGCCCCCTGGGTAACAGGCCAGGGTCTAGTTATTGTCCTAGATGCTTGGCCGTATCCCCTTAAAGGAATCTCTTTTGTTTCTGATTTCAAGCCTGAGCTTGTCGGGTTTCAGGTTGTCAGACCAGCCCTGACAATAGGTAGGTTTCTGGGGTATGTAGCTCGGGCCTTTGGATGAAGGGGATAATGTCACTGACAGCCGTCAGGCATCTGTGGGGCAACTCCCATAGCTTTGGTAGAGTTGGTACTTAGTGCTAGCTCGGTGCTTGGGGAATGCAACTCCAAGTCAGCATGGCACGTGGGTATTACACGTTCCCCCCATAGGACCTCTGGAGGACGCAGCTCGGGTTCCTGAAGGGGAACGTCTCAGGTTATGTATGTAACTATGGTTCCCTGAGAAGGGAACGAGACAATGCGTCCTCTAGTTTCCTTGCCATGCTTCGCACGCGAGCTTCAAACGAAGAAGCGGATGATGTGTTCTCCCAGCGCCACTTTATACTGTGGTCGCACCGGTAGTGACGTCATAGGCTGTCGCCGGCCAATGATATTGTCACGTTTAGATAACACGTTCAGGGTCTCGTTCCCTTCTCAGGGAACCATGGTTACACAAGTAAACTGAGACGTTTTCTGAGACTAGCGGTATTGCACACCGAGCGAAGGTTTTGTTTTCCCAGCGCGCACACACCTCTCTCCGCGTCTGATCTGTTCAGCGAGCGGCTGAGAGGAGCAGCGCTTTCAGTTAAAAAAGATATTCTGTCGCTTCTAACTCTATTTTATACAAATATAGCCGAAATCACAGCACAGCAATTGTCTTTATCTTACGTGTATTTGATTTCATTAGACGACGGCTTGATTATAAATCAGGATTTTAGTGCAGATTAACATCTAGTAAGGGAGAGCTGGTTAGTCTTAATGGGCTGCGTTTCAGTCACCATTTCATATTCATCCCATTGTCTTACAACAGAAACAGAAAAATATACCAGTGAAAACAGTTTTATTAAGAAATTTGGCCTCATTTGACAGTTTGTGAGCACTATCAAATTAAATTTTTTGCAAGTGCAATGCATTGTAAATGGTTATTCACTGTTTATAAGGAAATACCAGCTTTTTACATTTTTTTCTTAGTATATGCATGTGTACAGTGTCTAATAATTGGTCTTCAGTGTTAGACTTTGAGTGAAAAGCCTATGGATAGTTTATGGGGATGCACATAAATGTATTGTATACACATACACACACACAAAGAAAAAATAAATCATACAGACTTGCGAACCCACACAATGCATTCACAACACAACCAAAACAAAACAAAACAAAACAAAAACCTAAAACTTGCAAGCACAACCATGCACATGCAAACAAACAATACACTTTCACTCATACACGCGCACACACATTCACTCACTCACAAATATTAATAAATCACACTCACTCAAATCTCCTCTCTCTCTCTCTCACATATTAATCATGTACATTATAAACAGGTGCAAGGTTTGTGATTCAATTATTAATATTTTTTTCTTGTTATTCTTTTGTTAAAAAGGAAGGCTCTAATTTAAGGATGTGTTCATGTCCCATAAAGGTGATGCCTGTTTGAAGAATGCCATTGGTGGCATAGAAACCGTTATACTTTGTTTAATACTTTTCCATAGTCTTCTGCAATGTTTGAGGCATATTGAAACAGCTGCACCTAAATACTTTTCATGCTTTTATGTTGGACTAATTTCAGTTACATTTAGGCTATGCAGTTTTATTTTTGTAATAATAATGTAGTAGATTTTTATTGTATTAACAACTCAGCTGTATGTGGACACCTTTTGAGTTGAAATGCACATTGCAATTTTTTTTGTTGCAAATAAAACTCCCATAGTCCATAACTACTGTAGTTTTAAGTTATTTTAATATATAAATTCAGTTAAATCATCAATCATTTGTATGACTTGACAGTGACTTGGTTGGCCCAAGCTACGACTTGACTTGAATTGCTTGATTCTCACAAAAATTGACTTGGACTTGCATGAGACTTAAAGGTTTAGACTTGAGACTTACTTGTGACTCTGGTTCAAATGCAGTGGTTGCCTGTAATTTTAAATGGAAAGAGCACAGGCAAATACTTATTTTGTTTATATGAAGAGTTTATTTGATATGGAAATTGTTTTAAAATTGAAATTTGTTATTTTATATTTTAAATTTCACAAAGAAATGTGCAGCATTTTGTCTGAGAAAAAAAAAAACACTTGTCTTTATAACTTTCTTTAAATTCACTTACAATTCTCAAAGAAAATTCGTATTGTGAAGTGTTAACATCGGGGAATTGAGTGAATCGTTACATCCATAGTCACATCTGTTCTGATAGTGTCACGGAAGGCAGGCACTAACAATGGTAGTAAATATCCAACTAGCCATATAATGATGCAGGGTTAAAAATAGTACAATAAATAGATTTATATTAAAGAAAATGCTTCCCTTGTCTTTTGTTTATAACTGTATGATATATTGTTATACACAGACTAAATTATAGAAGCACAAGTACTGCACATCAGTGGATACCCATCTACTTCAATATATTTATACAATATATTTACATTAAATTTATACAACAGTTAGTTTCGGTCCTCAAATCTGATCGGATGACCTTCCAAAAGTGCTGATATTTCACAAGAATTAGCAGCCGGGACTTTTCACCGTTTGAACACTGCAGTGTCCATAGAAATTGTGTGCTCAAAGTCTAGTGTTTTTTCCAGCAACTTCAGTGCAGGTTGTATTGTTAACAATAATCCTTTATTCAAACATATTCATGAAGAGACCCATCAGAGGCAGGTCCACAAATACACAGGTTTACTCCCCATATATTACAGTTTTTCCTGAATTGCTAAAACACATTTCTTGAAACCATCACTCATTTTCTCAAAACCTTAAACACAAATCCAAATACTCAAACTAAAATCATGAAACCTCTGCCTCTTCCATCAAAATCAAACAATCACTGCAAAACCATTTAACCTGTACTCAAAATGAAACGGTGCTCTCAGATCACACACACACACACACAAAAAAAAACACTCCAGAGACATTCATTAGACATACAACAACACTGATCCAAAACATTCCAGAGAAAAGTATATGTATTGAGTAAACAATGTTGAAATGCTGTAAAAAAAAAAAAAAAAAAAAAAAAAAGTATAGTAATTGCAACCGAGTAAAGTTTTAGTGTATAGGCCAACTGTATGTACTGCAAGAATAGTATTGTGCTGAATACTGAATGTTTGTATATATTCAGCACTTGGATACTGCAAAAATAATGCAGTCCAACTGTAAAGGCCAAAAAGGTCAAATAAAACTAAAAATGAATAGCATGTTACAGTACACTAAAAATAATGTAAGTTGTGCAATTGTAAAATCAGCGTCAATGAAAGATTCATTCTGTCTCAGCATCATGTCTCTGTGCTTGAGTCCGGCCTGAGGACTTTGTCCACATCACAAGTAATGTCTTTTTTGCTAGAAAAAGAGAAAAAACCCTCTGGTGTGACAGATCCAGCCTTGATAACACTCTCTAAACCTTACTCTTACTCTTTCTCTCCTCATCCTCTTCTTACATGTACTCTTCCTCCTCTCCTTCTCAGATTGTTTCCATCTATTGTTCGTATCATCATTGTCACCTGTGCCACTTGTGCACTCTGAGCTGGCTCATGTTTTGTACAGTTGGTTTGATCTCATCATTAGAAACAAGTGTGAACTATTTTGAATCGTTGTGTGCAAACGATGACAACTGTTCTTTAGTTGTTTAACTTTTGCCGCTTGTGTTTAGCCTTTTAATGTAATGAAGCAGAATCACTGAAGGAAAGAACAAGAAACAAAACAACAACTGACTTCCAGTCACAGCCTTAAATGAAATCAACTGAAAATAAAACAGAAGAGGATTACACAACTCCACAAACAGCATTACCAGCTTCACTCATTTCTAACCAGACTCACTTTATTTCTGTGATATATCTTTAAAAATTCTTTGAGAATTAATGGAGGTTTACATTGTATTGAAAAATGTTTTGTTTTGGCATCAACATTTTGGCGATAGTGGTTGCTTTAGTTGGGCTCGTGACCCTTTATGTTAGTTTTTCTTGCGTCGTTTCGGTTGTTGAATAGCACATTTGTTAGGCAAGAATGATCCTTTCTGTCCTCCGTTTGAGAGAAATTGTAATGAAGTGGTTCTGATAACTATTAATGGCGATGAAATCATCATCTCAATTAGTGTCTAATTATATGGGTTGGTTAATTTTTTCAGTTTTGTTTATGGTACTAATATGACTACAAGATATGTTGACAAACGATTGTTAAGAAATTTAAAAGCATTTTATGCACAAAACCTTTAGAGCTACAGCACAGTTTAGACACACACAGACATCAAGAATCAGAACATGGATCTCAACAATGGTGACTATTATTAATTAATTAAAAATGCCGCAATGCATGCTGGGTGCTAGTACAAAACTCCCAGCATGCATTGCAGAAGGTTTTTTTTTTTTTTTTATTGTCACCAATGTTGAGATTCATAGGCTGATTGTTGATGTCTCTGTGTGTTTAAGTGCTGCCATAGTTCAAAGCTTTTGTTTGTGCATATTGTGCTTAGGAATGTTTCACAATTGCGGTAGTATCAGTGGTGCAACTCAAGAGTATTAGTTTTATGTTACACACTTAACATTGTATCAGTTAATGCAATACAGTTTTTCACTGTAAATTTAAACAGTTCTGTAAAACCTAAAATGATGCTACCATATTTTTCACGGTAAAGTTCTGACAACCATAGCTGCCAGCTACGGTATTTTACCGTAAATTTAACTGATTTTTTTTTAAAGGTACATTTCAGTTATCAGTCATGTAATAGTGTAACATGTTTTTTTCCTGCATGTGTATACAGTATGGAGAGATAGCACACCAGAAGCTGGCGTTTTACAACATTTAATAATATTTAGAACAACAAAGAAATGTGCAAGCATTGAGATGTGTGCTCCCACACACAAAATGTTTAAGCGTGTGCACAGCTCTTCCTGGCAGCTATACATACTATTTATAATATTGCACACGGTCTTCAATGCTACAAAAACCACCTGCGGTTTGCTTTCCACGTGTCTCATTGAAAATGAACTAGACACTTGCCTTTCTATGTCCCATGTGAAACTGCCTTTATGTCTAAGTGGTACTGCTGGCTCAATTTATGGGAACAGTGTTTTAGTTGATTTGGGGGGGGGGGGGGCGTTTTGCCTGTAAGCAGCCCGTTAAGCTTGTGAATGCAGGTGTCCTTTGATAGTACAATGCTTCAAAAGAAACTTTTCCAATCTTTAAATTCATCAGCTGCAGGTAGGCTGGTCTCATTTGAAGACAGTCCAGATTCATCACTAAAACTCTTGCAGCAGTACAATTGGGAAATCCAATTGAGACCTTTTAAAGTATTGACTCATTGAACACTAATATATGTGGTCATGAAGTCATTTGAGAGACTGGTGTTGGCCCACCTGAAAGACATTACAGGACCCTTGATGAAACCCATTCAGTTTGCTTATTGAGCAAACCGGTCAGATGTGGCAGACAGATACTACATCCTGCAAAATCTGGTTAAACCAGGGACTTACGCAGGGTCCTTGAATTCAGCTTAGCTTTCAACCTTTAACATCATCCCAGCTCTCCTTCAGACTAAATTAACCCAGCCTCTGTACCTAGCTCTACCCATCAATGGATCACCAGCTTTCTGATAGATAAGAAACAAATGGGGAAATTACTAACAATTGGGGAACTTAGTAACAATGGGGAAATACACTTCCAACACCTGCACAATCAACTCCTACTAGATGCGTACACTCCTCATTACTCTTCTACCTGTACACAAATGACTGCACTGACAAAGATTCTTTTATCAAGCTCCTGAAGTCTGCGGACGACACTACAGTCATCTGCAGCATTGAAGATGATGATGATGATGAGTCTGCATACAGAAGGGAGGTTAAATAGCAGGCCGTCTGATCATAACAACTGGGAGCTGAAGACACTCAAAACAGTGGATATGATTTTATTTGGAAAACTATACATTTCACATTGTATGGGCCACTTAATTAAATTAAAAGTGGGTCGGCCCATTCCTACCTTGGTCGACCCATAGCTCCACCACTGCTTCCAATTCATCCTTTGAGCTGCCTTCTAATGCCTGTACTTTCATTTTCAATGAATCACATTAAATACCATTCATGCTGCTGTATACTGAATCATTTGAGAAGTTTGACTGCACATGATAGAAGTCTAGCAAGAATAGCATATCAATAGTCCTGCCTAGAAATGACAAGGTCCTGGACAAGAAGTTGTGCAGCATGCTCTGTTAGGTAGGGCCTGATCTTCCTGATGTTGTGCAGTCCAAAGCTGCCCCACAGGGCAAAGTTACATCCAGTGGACGTCTTTTTGAAGTCTTTGCACACCTTGAAAAGACGTCCACTGAGGGGCCAGAATGAAAGTTATGACATGTTCTGCGCGTCCGATATAGACGTTCATGGAACCTCCGTACAAGGTTAAAAACTAGTTCAAATGTGGTCAGTGGACATTATTTTCAACATCATTTAATGTTCATTTAGACAATTTATACTGTTTCTGGACCAAATAAACACTCTCAGTGACGCATTACATTTAAACATGTTATTTCAATGTAATTTCCATTTGTAATTGCAAAGCAATTCACAGACACCGTGTTTGTCCAAAAATCATGGAAATAAAAGAATCTTCACTGAAACGGTGTTGAAGTTTGTGATAATTAAATGATCAAATAACTGATGATTGAGCATTTGGTCAAATCAACTGCAAATAAAAGACATTAAATCGGTCAAGATCTCAGCAGAGGATGATTAAGCAACTCCACAAACAGCATCACCAGCTTCACTCATTACAATCTGACTTTATATCTGTCATATATCTACAAAAAATTTTGAGAATTAACAGAGGTTTAGATGTTGGTAGGGCTGTCGTGATAACCGCAATATCGCAATACCGCGCTATTGACGAGCAAACC
The DNA here is from genome assembly GCA_018155175.1 of Sinocyclocheilus anophthalmus. Classification (NCBI taxonomy): domain Eukaryota; kingdom Metazoa; phylum Chordata; class Actinopteri; order Cypriniformes; family Cyprinidae; genus Sinocyclocheilus; species Sinocyclocheilus anophthalmus. The sequence goes on from JADLZN010003209.1 coordinate 51,610, forward strand.
GCAGAGGAATGCAAGAACCGCACCAACCGCGATTTTTGCGTGTTTTATTTTTTCGTAAGGTTATGCCCTTCTCGTTTTACACTTCATGCATGTGGACTGAATATTAAACAAGTTAGTAATGATAACATAATGTGTACCATGCTGATTTGTACAGAGGCTCCGTAGATTTGCACTTAACAAGCCTAAACACACAAACAGAGAGAGAGAGAGAGGGTGAGAGCGAGAGAGAGAGGAGGAGGAAGAAGAGAGAGAGAGAGAGAGAGAGAGAGAGAGAGAGAGAGAGAGAGAGAGACACAGAGAGAGAGAGACAGAGAGAGAGACAGAGAGAGAGACAGAGACAGAGACAGAGACAGAGAGAGAGACAGAGACAGATCGACTGAGCACGTGCAATTACTTGCGTTTGTCCTCCAGGCCGAGTCATATATTTGTGAAAATAGGTTGTCATGTTCAATGAAAGTGAAATCTCTGTCTTAGCATCGGCGCATAGCTGGTCAGCTGAGCCTTCTAAAGTGGCGCTCAAAGTTAAAATGATTTCAACAGCGTGTTTCATTACGTCTCTTTGAATGAATCGGCGTTTTTGAACGTGTAGTTGAATGACAGTCACGTTCCACCATCTTGTGGCGCAACACTGTAACTGCATTGACTGACAGCCCGTCTAGAACACGCGCAGGTGTTAATATCATTAGAAAGTCTCTTGTCCAGTCAGATTAAGAGATCAGATTACAACTAGGCTAACTGTTATACATATAGGCTAACGATAGCCTAAAAATCTTATTGTCAGGTTTATGTTCTGTTAAGTTACTTAACTCCTGTTTCAAATCTATTTTGTTTCGGTTTCATTGTCTTCCGAATATGACAAGCGATTAGTCAATAGAAGAGACAGACGGCTGCACGTGAGTGTCCTGCGTAATACTTGGTTATAGATCTGCTGTTGGAATTATTACTTGTTGCTAGGAAGGAATATTTTGTTTTCTGCCTATTTCTACGTTATATTTTTGTTTGCGTTTGTATTTTTGATTGCACTTTCTGGTATTTATAATAACTGCCCTCGGCTAAGAAGGTGCGCGTGTAATTTAATTGCTCCCTTCGTGCGTTGAAGTGCGAACTGTAGTTTCGTTTGGAGGAATTGCCCTGCTATAGACTATTGGCTGTGCTAATTAGAAGGCGGCTACAGCTGTTTTCACTTTAGTGTCTTAGACTATTTATCTGATGTCTGTGCGCTGACGCAGAAGCATCAGTGGAAGCGGTCAGGCCTCCTCGTGTGAAGACCGACGAGTGTAAAGACCTGCGACTTTACCTGCGACTTCACCGAGCAACGAAATTGCCCGGGCACTTAAGTATATTTTTGCTCTTCTCTGTACACACTCTCCTTTTCTGTCCTCTCTTTTCCACCTCTATCATGTGTTTCCAAAACATTCCGGTTGTCTCTCGACAACGCTCTAAGGTCACACGCAGACGGCAACGCAATGTTGCCAACCTGCATCCTATCTCTACATCCTCTAATGCATCTTTCTTTCTCTATGGGTCTCTGGAATGGTCAGTCAGCTGTCAACAAAGCAGACTTCATTTCTTCTTTTTCTTTAAACTCCACACTTAGCATATTGGGCTTGACTGAGACATGGATTCGTCCAGAAGACTCAGCAACCCAAGCTGCTCTTTCGAACAATTTCTCTTTCTCTCATAACCCCCGTCAGGTTGGCCGGGGTGGGGGCACTGGTCTGCTCATTTCTGACAATTGGAAATACTCAACCCACTCTCCCCTACGCAATTATAACTCATTTGAATCTAATGCGATTACTGTAATAGCTCCTATAAAACTCCAGGTTGTGGTAATTTACCACCCTCCTGGGCAAATTCTATCCGCCTTCCTAGAAGAAATGGATGGGCTGCTGTCCTCATTCCCAGAGGATATCAGTCCACTTTTAGTCTTTGGCGACTTCAACATTCACCTGGACAAGCCTTATGCTACAGACTTCCATTCACTCCTTGTTTCATTTGATCTCAAACGACTTACTACAAGCACGTACAAATCAGGCAACCAATGACTTAAGTTACACAGCATTGTATTCAGAAAAACATGCCTGGCAAAGACTGAGCTTTTTGTCTTCCCTGCCACCCCAACTCTACAGTATGATTTTTCCATACAGCTAGGTTCTTCTACAATTACCCCAACAACTTCGGTCAGAAATCTTGGTGTAAACTTTGATGAGCAGCTGACCTTCAAAGACCACATTGCAAAAACCGCTCGATCTTGCAGGTTTGCATTGCACAACATCAGAAAGATCAGGCCCTTTCTAACGGAGCATGCTGCACAACTTCTTGTCCAGGCCCTTGTCATCTCTAGGCTGGACTACTGCAATGCTCTTCTGGCGGGACTCCCATCAAGCACAATCAAACCTCGACAAATGATTCATAATGCAGCAGTACGACTGGTCTTCAAAGAGCCCATGTTACACCTCTCTTTAAATCCTTGCACTGGCTACCGGTTGCGGCACGAATCAAGTTCAAGACATTGATGCTTGCATATAGAACAGCCACAGGCTCAGCACCCACCTACTTCCACACACTACTACGAACTTACATCCCCTTCAGAAGTCTGAGATCCGCTAGTGAGCGACGCCTCGTGGTACCATCACAGAGAGGCTCAAAATCACTTTCCAGAACATTCTCGTTCACCACTCCTGGCTGGTGGAACGATCTTCCCACCCCTATCAAGAATGCTGAATCCCTAGCAATTTTCAAGTGACAGCTGAAAAATCATCTCTTTCGCAGCTAATGGACTCACCATCAAAAAATAAAAAAAAAGTATCCATTTATTCCTTCTTTCTAGCTTGTACTTATTTGAACAATGTCTGAAACTTGGTATTACGAGCACTTCCTGTGTCTGTTGGCCTCTTTAAGAAGAATCACTTTTTGTATCCACCAATGTAAGTCGATTTGGATTAAAGCGTCTGCCAAATGCATAAATGTACAGGTAATGACCTTGTTAGTTATATCGTAACACATACACACAAATTATATATATATATATACTGTATATATATTTATGGCGGTAATACCGCATACCGCGCTATTGAGCCACTCAAATTTACCGCAAGGGAAATTCCCTCACCGCAACAGCCCTAGATGTTGGTATTTTTTTTCATTTGAAGTCACCATTGTCGTGGACAGTGTTTGCTTTAGTTGCGATCTTGGTCCTCATACTTCTTGTTAGACTTTCTTTGGCTGCTATAACTGTGCTGTTGTGAAATACAGTAATTGCTGCAAAAGAAGCCAAAATAAAGGGAGATCAGGTGTTATTAGCCAGGGCTGTACAGTGCGACATATATGCATGTGCTATGAAAAAACTGGTCTGTGCGATGAATAGATTTACCACTGTAGCACGCGTGCGATACAGTTTGCATGTTCATAACACAGCCGCTTAATAGTGTGTAGTGATTTCGTTGTGCTTGTTTGTGTTTGTGAGATTGATTATACTTGATAGTTAGGGGTGTGTGATATGACGATATTTGATTGTGGACGATTAAAATGTCTCCACGTCTGCTTTTGAAGAAATATTGGTGATTCGTGCTACAGCGCACATTCTATCAGCTGCATTCTGGGCGCCTCCCTCTGTCGCCTATCTGTCAGATTCTCACATGGCAGTCACCTCATGTTACTCGCGTAGAGTTACTCCGGACCTGCCTTATATGCAATTCACAAAACACTAGTTCCATTTGCTTATAAGGATACGTTTCAACATTTAATGTCAGCATCTGTTTGGCTGCATGTGCTTTCTGATCGCATACTCCTGATCGCGAGCCGTCAAAATTGCCTGATTTTGGACTAAGTTGTCTTCTTCCGCGGCTATTATCTTTTGCGCTAATACTGTAAAACACACAAGGTTTACATATAGACTTTTATGTCTAAAATGAAAGTAAACAGTTGGGAGAGAAACGCGTGCAGCTCTTAAAGGGACAGTAGCTACTAGTGATGCGCGGATGGCGGTTATATCCGCGAATCGGGTGGTCGGGTAATAAAAAAAAAATGCATCTGATTATTTGCGTGGGTCGCGGTTGGATAAAATAAATCGATAAATGCAAGTATTAACGACATTTTCTAAATTATGACATGTTTTAAAATAGGCTACAGAATGAATATTGTAAATTAACTTAAAAGTTATTCAAAGACATTTAGTCCAAGAGTCAGTAAGTATTTCTCTGCCTTTTGTTGTTTGATCACCTTAATAAAAGACGCACAAGCTTATAGCTGCTGTCACCAGACTTAGTTCACGGATCCACTACTTACCCTGCTTTTGTTTATTTTGCAACGTTACATTAACTTAAGACCAAACGCAGGTACTTTCTCAATTTGGGGTCCTTGCATGTACACGCTTTAGATGTGACCTGTGAGAGCACGTGCCTCTTGAGACGCGATAACTCGAATGGCTTAAAATACGTGAAAATAATACATTTTTGTGACGATGCAACAATGACAATTCTGTCAACTGTCCCGAAACGCGAGCTAAAGTCTTCTATCGCAGTGTGCAGCAGCTCTAGATGCGTCGATGTGAAGCGAAAGTCAAAGAGAGAAGACACAGGTACAGCTGAATCACCTACACCGTTTTCATCTGATGGTTTGTGTGGATTTATTTACTCATCTAACCTACACGCTATATTGAATAAAGGTTTTGCAGTAATTTCCCTAATTTTAAAGTCGAAAGCTGTGGGAATGATTAATGCGATGTATGCGCAATCCCGCAACGAAATTCAGGATCTGATTAAACATAATTCTATTATACAGAGACTTGTGAAATAGATTTTCATGACTTTTCAAAAACTTTGAGTTTCTTTATTTTTTACAAAACTTTCTAGGCCTGGAAATCGCCGTTCAATGACTTGTCCAGGTTTTTCATGACCGTACGAACCCTAATGTCATGGTCGGGTGCGGTTATCTAAATCAGACAAAAATACAGGTGCGGGCGGTTGGCTGGTGGATAATTTATTTGAAGCTGCGGATTCGGGTGACGTTTTAGGCTCATCGCCGGCATCACAGTAGCTACTAAACATGCTGCTACTGTCATTAAAGTGATAGTTCACCCAAAAAAAAAAAAATTTAATTCTGTCATTATTCACAAACTCACATTTCGTCTTAAACCTGTATTAATTTCTTTGTACGGAACACAAAAGATGATATTTTGAAGAATACAGTAGCTGGTCCACACTGACTTTTACAGTAGGAAAAAAAAAGATACCATGGAAGTCACTGTGGACCAGCAACTGCTTGGTTACCCATATTCTTCAAAAATAACTTATGTTCAACAGATGAAATAAATTAATTCAGGTTTAAAACAACTTGAGTAGATGGTGGTATAAAAATGAAACACTATTACAGAATTGAAAGACAGATGAACATTTTTGGTGAACTATTCTTTTAATGTATGTAGTGTTTTATTTTAATATTTGTTCATTCAATTTCTTGAATGTTACTGCTAAATACTGTACCTGAAAAATAAAGCACTGTTTTATTTGTATATTGTGTATTTGTAAAGTATAGCTTTCTTATTTTCTAACAAAGAAAAAATGGCTATATCTCCACAACGGTTTGGCGTATTGACACCAAACTTTGTGTGTGCCATTGTCAACTCACACAGAACACACCACATTGATAGCTAACAGCGCCACCTATTGGTCAAACGTGATAAGCCAATAAATCATTACTAGTGACTGTATTTATGATTTTTCAGCCTTTTTGACTAAAGTCATCCTAAAATGGCTTATATTACTCATTTCTGCAGTTAGCCTGATGCTTGCTTCTGTAGTGCTTGGCCCTGTAATTGCTGCTTGCAGCTATATTATATTATTACTTTTATACTATTAAGCTGAGACTATTATTCTCAACCTGTCAGCTATGGCCAAACCATTTTATAAACTTCTGAAGTCAATGGCATGAACCTGGACCCATCTGCAGCAGTAGGCATTTCAGTGCGATAAAGACGTTCTCTCCACTTTTCTAGTCCTAAAGCTCTATGGTGTGACTCTACCTACTGCCGTTTCAGCTGATGCAAGCAGTTACAGCCCTTAAAAGGCATGATTTTACAGCTTCACAATGGAGACTGGAAACCAGTAGTATATTGTTCTCCAAGTCTGTCTGAGGCCGAGTCAAGTTACATCCAGATTGAGATAGAATGTCCTGCAAGTGCTTGGATGAGTGAAAAGTTTGAAAAAGTGCTTGATCTTGAGAAATTTATATTAGTGACAGACCAAAAGCCTTTGGCACTAATGAACAAGAAGTACTTGGACCATGGGACTTCCAAATACCCACACTTGCGGCCTTGGCCACTTGAGAGCATGTGCACACAACAGGAAGTGTGCAAGACCCAGGACTTAAAGACGCCAAAGCTCTGTGCCTTAAAGGGGTCATATGATGCGATTTAAATTTTTCCTTTCTCTTTGGAGTATTACAAGCTCCTGGTGCATAAAGAAGATCTGTAAAGTTGCAAAGACTAAAGTATCAAATCCAAAGAGATATTCTTTATTAAAGTTAAGTCAACCTAAAATGCCTCGTTTAAACACACCCCCACATGTCTACGTCACGATGTGGGAAGTTTTGCATAACGCCGCCCAAATGTTCACGCAAATAAAGGCATACATTTTATTCTCGCTGTAGTATTGTTGTTACCGCCATGTCGTGGAGACGCTGTGTGTTTCGTAGTGAAAGCGAAACTTTGTTCGGCCTTCCAAAAGAGGACGATATCCACTTCGTCATGCCTAGTGCTGATCCGTGCTGGTCGCTGAGGAAATCAATCAACTTCACGTGTGGATCGCCGGGCGGATCATCTTTCCACAACTCGTGTACGAACGGAGTCCAGCCCGGGGTCGTCACATGTGGTTGCCGCTAGGGCTGTGTATCACCAGCAAAGTCACGATACGATGCATGACTGCACTGAATTTCACCTCAGCAGAATTTAGTAAAACAGTTGTTTATTAAACACTGCATACTGTAGGGCCATTGCTAACTATAGGCAGAGCAGGCAGTTGACCTCTGCATTATGAAGGGCCTCCATAACTCTACCACAGTACAATAGGCCCTTTCGCACCGCTTTAGTTCCAGAACTAAATGTACGGTACTAAAGTACTGGGACGATTTTGCGCGAACTATTTCCCAGTACCATTTAAAGGGTTGCATTCGCACCGACAGACTGTGTACTAGGAACCGGTCGACAGCGACATCATTTGTGCACAGCGTTCAACAACAGAAACAAAGAACATTAACAACAGGAGGATGGAGGACGCTGTGATCGGAGCTGTGTTTTTGTTGTCTCACGGGTTTCACAATAAATGGACATGGAATGTCGACGTATACGTAAAGCGATTGAAAGAACGGAAAGGAGGACTAAGAATCTCCAACGACAACTGGCAGTGCTACATTTGCTACAAGTGCCTGCACTTCCGTCCGTCTATCGCGGTTATCCATACTTGCGAAATAAGTTGACAATGTTTACAGTATGTTTACGCAGTGTTTTAAATCATGGCGGGTGAGGACGTTTTCGTACGTGTTTGGCCAGTCAATGTCTACTTGCGTCACGATTAGTACCAGTTGTGCTGGTTAGACCCTGCTCCGGAGTAGGAGCTAATTTAGTTTTCGAAAAAGGCAGTCCGGTACTAAAAATCGCTCCCAGTTCCGGTGGTGCGAACACGACGAAAAGTGGGTAGTTCCACAATTAGTTCTGGTAGTATGAAAAGGTTCCTGCGATGCGAAAGGCCCTAATATAAGTAATGGCATACGTTTCATGTTTACATTGTGCACTCCCCACCAGGTACAATATTCTGATTGTTTGCATCTTGTTTTTAAGCCTATAAATAATAATGTACTTGTTCTAATTAATTTATATTGTAATGTACTCATTCTAATATTTTTAAAAAATAATTTACATTGCTGGTAAGTTATCATTGAATAAATTAACACACTTTCTACATTTAAAAAAAAAAAAATTAGAAGAGTTCTAAACTAATGCGCTGTCTTCACTGTATCTAACGTACACTCAAGGCTGATTTAAAGCTGATTTATACTGGACGCGTCCGCAAGTTCGCTTTGAGTGCGCGCGACGTCGTTTCGTGTGGCGGTGTGCACAATTTTTTGTAACTTTCCTTCAGCTCGCTTCCGCTAAATGCACGAGTTCTAAGCGACTCTAGCCGAACATGCACGTCTGTGCCAGCATTTGTGTGAAACAGAAGCAGCTTGATGTTTTGTTCAGTCACACACACAGATCACGTTGCGGCCGAACTCAGACATTCAGGAACAAACTTTTTAGCGCTGCCCCGCAGTTTTATCAACTAAATAGCTTAATCGCTCAAGAGCTACATTATCTTTCTCAACAAGGAGCTGGTAGCATCAGTTTCTAAAGGGATTAAAGCCACAGCAAAGCAGTGTTTTCAGAAAGCAAGCGCATTTATCCACAGTGGAGAGAGCGCGCGCGCACAGGGTTGCCAGGTTGACAAAAGTAGCACACTTAGCAGATATATCGGGGTTATTTTTCGGGGATTATGTCTCTTTATATCAGGCAACCCTGGTTGTGTTCCTCTGTGGCCAGATTAAACCTGGCTGTAGCCTATATATGCTCTATACATTCTTTTTTAGAAACCTCACACTTTTCTACTCAATTTTAAACGTTGTAAACTTAAATTAAGCGTGGTCCACTGCTGCACGTGCCACAATATTGATACAAGGCCAGCTGTATCGATACTTGTATCGTCAAATCTCTGTGACGATACATCGTCGTATCGATATTTTGAACAGCACTAGTTGCCGCACGCCCCTCTGTCGCCTTCCTCCTCAAAGCCCGCCCCCGTGTGGTTCGTTGTGACGCCAAACTACTTTGTTCAACAACTACTTGTTCTAGTTGGCCTTCCAAAAAAGGACATGGCTAGAAATCGGTGGTTAAGTTGTATTTACAACTGTTCCAGAACAGTTTATCCCAAATATTCAGATGTGTGCAGCGCATTTTATGGAGGATGAGGACTGTTTCCTGAGAGAGTAGCCTACATTGCCAGTGTCTGTTTCTATAAAGTGGGGCAATTCCAACTTTGCAAGGACAGTCTGGCGCTTCTGACTCACACCTGCAAGTAAGTTTTCATATTTAAATAATTTGCCACTGACGATTCAAACGTGAGTTTTTTTGTTGTTTGTCATTTCTCCGATCACAAGTGCAGATATGGTTTTATGTTTACGCGGTGCGATTCAACGCAACGTGTAAAAAGACAGTATAAGTCATTATAATCAGTAATTATGTCCCCACTGGATGCAACAAATGCCTAGTTTATAATGGGTTTTTACTGGTTTTGTCTCATCGTGCGGGGGGGGCCACGGCATCACAGGTAGGTACGGGACCACACACTTGAGGTATTCAGCCATCACAACACCTGGATAGCGCCACAGAACCCACCTCGCTTTTCAGACCGATGAGCTTTGTAAAAATCGACGCGTTTCAGTAAGGCGGGGCATAGGAGAAACAATGTACAGTATGTGGAAAATAGTGGGGGGGTTTTTTTACCTTAAACTGCATAAACATTGCATTACACCAAATAATTTTATTTTTAGCAACGTCATATGACCACTTTAATGCACACTAAACCCACACTATAAAAGCTAAGTGTATCCCATCATTCTCAAACTCCATCTCTGACTCACGTACGTTGAGAAAATATTCACAATTAGATATTACATATAATTTGGTAGTAAAACAAAGTGTTGTGTGTATATATATATATGTGTGTGCGCGCATTTTGTACATCATTTGCAACGGCTTTATATCACTTAATTAGAAGTGTCCCTGTTACAGGGACTACTGAACAAGAAGTTAAGTATTGAAAATCTAGATAAAGCCCTGTAAACACTTGTATTTTTACAACAGTGTGGTCTTGAGCCAAACTTGAACACTTGAGCGAAATAGAGGAAAGACGTCATGCAAGTAGACAAGTGGCCAAGTGCAAAGACCACAAGTGTGAGCCCAATCTTCTGTTGCATTTTTAAAGACTGCTCATGAGACTGGTCATGATGAGATTCAAACCAACTGTACAATATGCGTCAGGCAAAACTTTGGAAATGGATGACACCCTATCACAAAGCCCAGTCGAGGGTGAAGGCAAAGACATGGACACTCATTCAGATGTTAAGATACTGCACCGGTTGAGGATGGAATGCGGCAAGTCCATCAAAACTCAGAAGCCATCAGGGCATCTACAGCTGTTGATAGTGATTATATCCAGTCAGTATGGCCCAGCAGCAACTAGACAGTACTTCCCTTTCAGAAATGAACTGCTGTCTATTCACAATGGAATAATGACAAAAGGAATCAATTCCAGATAACATGACCAGCAATTCTGTATTGAATACACAATAGGTCAAGGCATCAAGGTTTGGCAAAGTGTAGGGAGTGGGCTAAGACATCTGTGTAAGATGTAAGGAGAAAGACACAATGGCGAAACAATGAAAAGTCCCGGTGCTGATACGGATGATTGGAAGGCCTCTTGTCCACTAAGATTCAAAGACCATATTTAACTGTCATATAAACAGTACACAGCACAAATGACTACACCTCTCTGAATCTTAAATTCTTCAGTTTTGCTGGTATTTTGTCATCTTCCCACAAACTGTAGTGATCATTAAGAAATAGAAATATCTTTATGTTCAGAGGGAGTGTACGCCCTCTTATGCTGTGCACTGCATATAGGCCTAAAGACTTTATTCATTATATCAATCAGGGTACATAATCAACAAGATAGGCAACTATGGCTTTAAATGTCAAATAATTTAAATTAAGAATTAAATCCCAGTTAGCATTTTGACATTTCTGTACACAAGTATTATTTATAAATATTTTTTCTATAAGCATAATTTCAATCAAAAGTAACTTAAAACAGTGTATTAAATGGCTTTGATTTTTTTCTTTGGCTTTCGTTTCTTGCACAATAAGGGATTATTCTGCTTTTAAATAAACTGCGTTTAATTCTTCTGTACTTCTCAAACGGTTTTATTGTTGCTCTAATTATTATTTGGCAGGCAGAGTGGTATTCAAAAAAAATTTAAGGAGAGAATCTTACTATAGTATGTCTTATATCATATCACAGTATATGCAGAGGAGACTATCTTATAGTAGGCCTATACTATGTCTTATTTAATAAGTCTAAAGATTAGCGAAGCTCCTGTTTGTGATGGGTTGGCATAAATTCCAATGTAAATGCGAGAGCTGAATAAAAGCAAAATCAGTTGAGAAACACTACATGCAGGTCTCATTTCACCCCAAAACCAAAATTAATGTCTTTCAATAATAAAACTGATCCCATTTGAACCATTCTTTCCACAAACCTGGAACCTTTGCTTTACCCGGAAATGATTCCATCGCTTTTCATGTATTCAAATTGCGTATCTGATGGAAAAAAAAAAAAAAACCTCAACACCACGTTCAGGAAATTAGAGGAAACAAGGAGTTTTAAGAAAAAGAAAAAGGAAAAATACGAAGTCAAATATAACAGTGGAGTTCATGAGGCCTCGTGTGAGGCAATAGTTGAAACCGTTCACCTTTCTTTACGAAACATTACCACTCATCGCAAGCACATACAGTAGTCTAATCTAAAGTTCCATGCAACAACAACAATAAAACGTTTAAATAGATTGCATTTTTTAAAGTTTAAACATAAGCATTATTTACAGGTTTTTGTCTGTTCCTTACCTGTTCTGAGCCCGTCTCTTCCTGTAAAGCTGTAAACAGCGGCACACCTGCTTTCGGTTTGTTCAGGAAACGTTGTCCTATGCAAATTAGGGAAAGGCCACATTCTCTTTATGCAAATATTACGGAGCGAAAAGTCTGAGCCATCCAATCAAGATATAGAACAACGGGAGCTGTTATGTAATATTCAGCTCCTGTGACAAACTGTTCCAGTGGGTGGAGTAAACACAAATTCATGTTAACATTTAATAAATAATAAAAATAGATGCTGACGCATTAGATGCTATGCACTATACCGCCTAGTGTATGAATTTCAGAAATGAAACTGACGTTTTATTATTATAATACAGTTTAATTTTTTATAAGTTATTATTGAAGCTGAAACAAATTGTTTTATATTTTTCCTAAAAAAAATAAATACAAACTACATCACCCATTATTATACCAAAGGTCATGCATTTTTAGAAAAACTCGAGATCAAATTAATTGAATTTAAGCCAATTATACATCAGACAAAAAAACAAAAAAAATTTACTGAAGTCAAAAAACAAATGTACTTTTGTTAATTTCTGATTTACAAAGTAGTTATATGAACGGTATTAAATCTCTTAGGATGGGTAAATATCATTAAAAAAAATTATTTTATTTCCTTAGGTTTGGGAGGTATAGTGAAGGAAATATACATGGCTTTTAATTTATTAATAGAGCCCTTAGTGGAAACCTGAGTTACTTTATTTCTGAAAACTTGATTCCGAAATCTACACTGGATCAACAAATTGTATCGTTTTGTAAAATACTATTAATAAAATTGTGCACATTTGTGGTAAAAGAGCTTCATTTACATTGGATATTGTGTTTCTAACCAACAAAACAAAAGCCTTTGGAATACAACTCAACACACCCAGGTAGCCAAAATGTTTGGCCCGATAATAGTCCAGATTCGGCAGGTCAGAAGAAATAACTGCGGTTGCCAGACTCAGTGTGGACATGGGATGAATGATGCCCCAGAACTGGCCCAAATACACTGGCCCGAGTCCGCTGCCGAAACTGCCGGCATTGGGCCACAATCACGCCGACAAGAATTGTAACACTTAGGTACTGGCCCAAGTCTGGGTACTAAAACTAAGCCAACACCACCGGCATTGGGCCACAAATCACACCAAACAAAATGGTAGACCTAGCCAGTACTGGCCCGAGTCTGGGTACTGAAACTGAGCCGACACCTAGCCAGTACTAGTCTTGATCGCTAAATTAAATTAATATATACACATACACACACAGTTACGTGCAAGCCCTTTTAGTTTAGAGGTAATCGACCTAGCAGTAACAGATTTTGGAGAGAGAAAGCACAGGGACCTCTTGTCTCCAGCCCCAATAACACACCTCCAAACAAAAAGAATATTTAACTTTTTATTCAATCATAAAAAAAAAGATAAAGGGAAACATGAGCTTCAGGAGGGGGCAAAGGCCAACACAACAAACAAAAAGATTTCTAATTCAGTTTTAACCATAACTTACCTATACATAAACCAAAAGAAAATGACTAACAAAATGAACTTCCCTATCTCCTTAACTACCCAATTAACCAGGAGAAAAGCAATTAAAGAAAAAAGGCACCCACCTCCCTACAAGTTTCCTTAAACACTTAAATTCTAAACAAACTTAGAAGTCTCCAACTAAATCCACAGTAGCACCAACAGTCAGCACCTAATACCAACAGACACATTTACTGTAACATTATCCGTCGCCAGCAAATTAAAAAATAAAAAATAAAAAAAACAAAAAAAAATCCTGCTTGCCCGTTATCAATCTGCAATCCTCTCTCCCTCCACTGTATGAGGCTGCTGGCTTTAGATGCTGGCTTTCCTCCTGACTGCAGCCAATCATGGATCTGATGTTAATGGGCAGCAATCATCAACAGGTGAACGCCAATCACCTTGCATGAGAATGATTGTGTATTATAGATTCTCTTGCTACTGAGTAGACAATAGAAAAAAAACAAAACCAAGAAAACAACCACATAGCACATAGAACAAATCACAATAATACGCTCAGGAGTAACAATATTACTATATATACTAATAGGATATATATAGTTATAATATATATATATATATCTTATATATATATATTTTTTTCTTTTACATAGAATAATTAGTTTTCCACAATGACTTGTTTCCTTAAAATCCCTAAGATGGCATCTACTTCCACTAAAATTAAATATATATTTTACAGTGTCCTTGTTAAAGGGTTAGTTCACCCAAAAATGCCATAATACTCACCCTCAAGCCATCCTAAGGTGTATATGACTTTCTTCTTTTAGGCGAATCCAGTCGGAGTTATATTAAAATGTCCTTGATCTTGCCAAGCTGTTTCATGTCACTCAGCGGGTGTTGCATTGCATCAGTCCAAAAGCAGTTAAATAATATGCACCCATCCATAAAAAAAGTGTCTCACACGGCTCCGGGGGGTGAACAAAGGCCTTCTGTAGTGAATCAATGCGATTTTGTAAGAAAAATATCCATATTCGAAACGTAATAATCACTTTAATCTAGCTTGCGCTCACTGTTGTATACTGGAAGCAGTTCCGGGCGGCTGATGTATGAGGTCAGTGCTGCGCATGCGCCAGTGAGACTCGTGAAAACCAACGTTTGTTAACAGGAGCAAAGGAAGCAAAGTTTCCTTATTTTAGCAAAGGAAAACCAGTCTCCTCTTGGCTTATATTGAAATCCTCAGACATTCTTCTTTACAAATCCTCGTTTTGTACTTCTAATTAGTGACCGTTGTTTTGTTTTGATCTAATTTGATCACTTCTGCATGCGCAAAGCCGACCTCCATACGTCATCCGCCCGGAACTGCTTCCAGTGTACAACAGTGAGCACAAGCTACATTAAAGTGATTATTACGTTTTGAATATGGATATTTTTCTTACAAAAACGCATCAATTCGCTACAGAAGGCCTTTGTTCACCCCCGGAGACGTGTGCCATCTTTTGATGAACTTTTAAATCTCTCCATCTGATGCACTGATTGAAATACAATGAGCAGGAGGTTGGAGCATACTACCAGACTTGACAAACCCTGCCAGGAAAGGCTTTGCGGCTGCTGATATGCGATTTGCTGCTACCCTACAGCTCTCCAGGACCTCCGCCAGCTTGGCCAGGACTTGATCATGGCGCCACCTGGCGTCCCTGCACTGTAAAAAGTAATCACTGAATCTACTTAAGAAAAGCGAGTAAACATAACTGATTTTGACAAATTGGTGGCGGAAGGTTGGTTTAAACAAAACATCACCAGAAGAAGACAACGAACTATATATTTTACAAAATAACTCAAGGAATGAATGCCATAGTTTTATTTTTTCGTTCCTTAAAATACCTCCTTTGTGGGAAGGAATTAGCAAAAAAAAAAAAAAAAAAAAAAAAAAAACAGAAGAAAATTGGGAATAAGGAATTCCCTTTTTGATTCCACACTCCCTTCCAGTTGTGGCGGGAAATACAACATTTTGTTGTTTGTCAACCGCCAATAAAATTTCAAGAAGAAGAAGAAGACAAGAACTGAACTTCAGAGTCAGATCGTGTTTGAAATGTAGTTAAGGTAAATTAGGTAAGTTTTTGGTGATCTACTTATAAACTATATTGTCACAGTGTGTGCTATCGTTTTTGAGGAAAAGAAAAGGCAGATTTTATTAGTTTTTACTGACGAGCATTACTGTAACCGTCAGTTAGCGTACTAGCTAGCCAGTGGTTTACAAGCTAGATTACAAGCATCGATCTTCCTCTTTACTGCTAGTTATAACATGAAATAAACCTGAGTAAGCATCATAAAGTATGTTGAGCGATACAGTACAACTTAATCAAATTTATAATGTCTTATGTAATCCGTTTTTCAGCATTTAATGATTGAACAAATGTCATGAAAACAAGTTATCATCACAACCACTGTTTAAATGTTTATATTTCAGAAAATTATTTGGAGTGGAAACTTCATTTAAAATAGTTTTTAAATGTGCGTCAATGCCCAGCACTAATTATAACCATTTTCTTGTCATATTCTATGTGCTCTTTTTTGGGGACTTAAACTCATGCAGTGGAAGTTCTACTTGTTTACTGAGTGAAAAGAGAGCTCAACTGCTGAAAAACTTATTAAAATATGGAAGCTATGGAATATGAAAATTCTCCAATTCCATGTTTCCACATAGTATGTGCTTATTCACATGGGTGTGCTTAATGAAAAATCATACTTTGCATTTTTGTGAAACCCTGCACAGAATAAGTAGATATTTATTATATGTTATGCTGAATGCTTGTGCTTTGAGTGATATTAAATATGAGTTTTTTAAATAATTGTACAGACATCTGACATCAATGGGCGATGAACAGCAGTTCTCCACGGCCTTCCACTCTTCCTTGAAAAGGACCTTACTGATTTTACAAGACATGTTTTGTAAGTAATTTTGTCTGTTATATTCTGGTTATTTAGTGTAATGCAGACAATTCTTGAGACCTGGCAAGAAAAATCAGGACACAGAAACAATATAAGATAGAAAGGAAAAAAGAAAGTGAAAAAAAAAAAAACTCTAAGGAAAAGGAAGGGAATGTAGAATAAAGACAGAGTTGGGAAAGAAATAAAAAATACTACAGGTTAGTTCACTCAAAAATGAAAATTCTGTCATTAATTACTCACCCTCGAGTCGTTCTAAACCTATAAGACCTTTGTTAATTTTCGGGACACAATTTAAGATATTTCTGATGAATCCAATAGCTTTCTGCATAGACAGTAACACAACTACCACGTTCAAGACCCATAAAGAAAGTAAGGACATCTTGTTCACGAGCGTACCCCACGACGCATGCGTGTGCTGTGTTTACAAGCAGAGGAATTCCCAAGCCTTCTCAGATATCATACACACATATCTTAATTTGTGTTCCGAAGATGAACGAAGGTCTTACTGGTTTGGAACGACATGAGAGAGTAATTAATGACAGAATTTTCATTTTTGGGTGAACCCTTTTTAATTAAGAGTAAGAAAGAAAATAGAAATTAGGTAACAAGGAGTCTGACAATTTAGATTAAGGAAGAGTAAAGGAAACAACACAAAGAGGAAAGAAGTCAGAAAGGAAGGACAGAAAAGAATAAAGGTAAGTAAGTGAAAAAAATATAAAAATCAAAAAGGAGGTTTGAAAAAAATAAAGAAATCAGATAAGCAAGAGAAATAAAACAAAGAGTCTAATATATGAGTGATAGAGACGTGAAAACCACTCGTTTAAGACCTGGCCTATGAGGGTGCTCTCTTGATCATGGTTTTGTGGTCAGTCTTCAGAAATCACACAAAAGAGAATATATATGTCAGTATTGAACCAAAATGCTGTTGTTGTTTTTTTTTAGTTTTTTTTTTAGAATTTTCAAATGTCAAAGCAGCAGTTTCAGATTAGATTATTGTATAGCTGGCATACTGTTCAGTTTGTCTTGTCTTTTTGTACAACAGATTGAATGTCTTTTTTTTATTTTTATCTGGGATCCACTGCTGTTTTCAGTTTGAAAAGGCCTTTATATCTAAACATAACGCACAGATATTAATTTGTTTGCAAATGTTTAACCTGAATATGTAGTCTTAAAATGTAATTACTTATTTTTGTCATATTGTATTCTTGTTTCTAGGACTATGATGAAGAGAAGTCAGTCGGCCTGTTGACCGTGATCCCTGAGCTGAGGACTCTAGAGCCATACCCAACTCACTGCATTTAATGCCACGTCTACTGCAATAATTTTGGAAGGTACAATTGTATTGGATGATCTGGAAAATCCTCCCCAAGATATGCCTGCTCTTTGGACTTGGATTTATGCTATGAAATTATAGTATCCTCCAGTACTGAAGGACACTTTTGATTTCATTCAATGGCTGAACCTAGAATGCAATCTCTGAAAAATCTTCTGATGTAGAAAGATGTCATTGTGGCGTGATGGAGCATTTTTCAGTGTAATTGTTCATGATTGATCATTATTGATTTAGAAAATGGTAAATCTAGATTTACAAGCTGTCATAAAAGGAATGTTGATGTTTGTTTTTTTCTCTATTTATTTCCTGAGTGCAGTATATGCAATTTTTCTTACAGTGTTAAATTGTTGATTTGATAGCATGCCTAAAAAATAATGACTTGAAGTAACATTGTTTTAAACAAATAAATGCCCTATTGTTGTGCTAACAATCTGTTTTCTGTCTTTGTATTAACAACCTTAATTTTTGAGTACAGCTTACTTGAGAAATTTAAGGCAATCTGTTTCCACACATTTGTCTAGTAATGTGAACAAAGCAGACTTGTTAAGAGAACTGTTTTGTTTGAGTTCTGTGCACTAAGCTTAACTTGCATCTCTAAGTTGGCTGAACTTGTCAAATTGAGTTAGCAACACTCAAGTTTTCTGGTAACCTATACATATACACAAGTTACCTATACAAAGTTACAGTAAGTTTTATTAACTCAAAAATGATAAACTAATTTGCTTGAGAAAATCAGTTTCCACAGGTTTTCCAAGTAAGTTCAACTAATTACTTTTTACAGTGTGGGTTAACGCCACTTTGCACCCTGATAAGATATGATGGATGCTTGCCTTGATGTTGCCACACAGGGGGCAGCGTACCTCGTCTCCAAACCACTGGGTGAGATTCCAGGGGCATGGGAGGGTGTCATAGGTCGCCCTTAACAGAAAGCTGAGCCTGGATTGTGGCGTCCTCCAGATATCTGCCCAGGTGATGCGCCTGTTCACAGTCACATCCCATCGTGTCCAGGCTCCTTGACTGCCCTGGGATATTGCCTTTACTTGGAAGCGCTCCTGCTCCAGCCTGGTAATTTCATCCACCACCATGGTCTTCTGCTGCCTCTTGGTGGCTTTAGACCAGAGATGCTGTGGCGCTCCCCAGCCTAGGCCAACCCGACCGGTCTGGACTAACCCCATCAACTCTCTGTGTTGCAGACTAGAGATAGCATGCTCTACTTCAGCCTTCCATTTGCGGCCTGTGCGGGTGGGGACTTTCGCACTCCTTATAAGTGGGTCCGCTGAGTCCTTTAGCTCCAATACAAGGCGTGCCTTCTCTTGCTTGTACCCTAAGCTGATGGATTTGATGGGGAGCTCCAGCATATTCTGGCCAGAGACCTGCATCCGAAGAGCAGCGGGGCAAGCCCAACCACTTTCGAATGTAGCTATTGGTGAGGCTAACCTCCGATATGGGAATTTCATAGACCTTTAGAGGCCACAGCACACATTGGTATAATATGTGCTGATAGCACCACACTTTGTGCTTCCCAGCCAGGTGGCTTTGCTCAATTCTTGCCAAGCCTTCTGCAAGTTGTTGCCTGGCTAGCTTCCCCATCTGCCTGTCAGATAAATCTGTGGTGTACTGCCTCCCCAGGCTCCTCAATGGTTTCTCATCCAGCCGAGGAATGGGCTCCCCTCCAATGACAAAGATGGTCCTGACATGCGGCACGCCTTTCCTTATCGAGAGACTTCTTGATTTTTCAGCCTTGCTCTTCATTCTTGCCCACTTAAGCAGCTCGTCAAAGCATTTGAGGAGCCTGGTCGTGCATGGAGCCGTCTGAAGGATGCTTGTTACATCGTCCATGTAGCTCCTCAATGGTGGAAGCCTCTCGCCTGATGGTAGCTTGATGCCCCTGACAACTTGCCTGGCCCCTCTGAGGATTACCTCGAGAATGGGGGAGATGGCACACCCCATGCAATCCCACCAAATAATTACTACTATGGTCTGAAAGAAATAGGGGAGAAATGTTGATTTCAAGTATCATTGAGGTAAAGGAAGAGGAAGCAAAAATGTAGTCAATGTAGAGCTATCACAGAAACTACGACATTTTCAAAACTGGTACTAAGAGGAGAGAAAGTATTTCTCCTGTCCTAGCATCTCTTCATTGGTTACCGGTGCAGCATAGGATCCATTTTAAGATTTTATTATTTGTGTATAAAGCATTAATTGATCTAGCCCCATCATACTTGTCCAAACTTCTCAGCTATCAGCAATCCTCTCGCTCTCTCAGATCCTCTGATAAAATTTTCTTGCATATACCTCGCTCTCGCTTGAAATTTAAGGGGGATCGGGCTTTTTCTGTAGCCGGTCCTCGACTATGGAGCAGCATACCTCTGGACATTAGATCTGCGCCTTCCCTTCCTGTTTTTAAATCCCACCTGAAGACTTATCTGTATTCCTTGGCTTTTGGATGAAATGTATGTTTGTGTATGTTAATGTGTTTGTATTGATTATGTGTTTTTGAGTCATTTCTTTTTATTCTCTTAATCTCTATATTTACTTTATTTGTATATGTACAGCACTTTGGCATACACTAGCTGTTTTTAAATGTGCTATATAAATAAACTGACCTTGACCTTGACCTAAATTAGTGATACCATATCTCCTAGCTTAGATGAAAAAATTGCCAGTAGATGACCATCACATGAAGTGCTAGAATATTAAATCAGAAGTCGAGTCGTTCGGTATTGACAAACCCCTCTGCCATGTCCATCCTTGAAGAATGAGGTTCGGGAATCGAACGTAGGAATTGGCGCGATTCCGCTGGTGAGTACAGTAGTTTAGTCTCTCCGTGTTTCAATCTTCAGCATAGCTGGATACTGAAGAAAGGTCTGCAGACCTGCCTCTTTCAATTCCTTCCGTATTATAGTGAAGGAGCTCCGCTTCTTTGCCGTCACAGGAGAGAAGTTGGGGAAGAAGCTCAACATTGCACCGTCATTTGTTTTTACAGGACCATGGTGTCTTGCTTCGTTTAGAATCAGATTACTGTCATTGTAGCGTAACAGTTTGAAAAGAAACACTTGCGGTTTGGAGTGATCAGTTGAAGCTCTGGAGTAAACCTGATGCGCACGTTCGATCTCGATATCTTTGTCTACTAGAGATGGAATCTAGGACGGTAGTGACCGTTTCAGAAAGGCAATTGGGTCATCTTTCTCGGCCCCTTCAGGCAACCCTAGCAGCCGGAGATTACTGCGTCTGCTGCGGTCTTGTAGATCAGTCACTTGTTGCTCGGGGGCATCCAAACAGCTAGTGTGTTCGTTGACGACTCTTTTTTGCTCTCTCTGTTCCCCGGTTAAAAAGTCTACTTTAGAGCACATATTCTGGATTGTGGTCATGTGAGAGGCGAATTCGGTGTGCATTGCTGCTGATTCAGATTTCAAAATGTCCTCAAATAGCTTTATAGTAATCGCCATGTTGTCCTCCATGTCAGCTCGGCCTGCCGCGGCTGCTGATTTAGTTTTCTTCTTTGTTGGAGAGAAGCGAGTTTCCGACTGCGTGACATTTACAAACCAACAGCAAACGAAAAAACTACCTCAATTGTAAAAAAACTAAAAGAAGAGTCAAACAGCAATAACCCTGCAAACATGTCCTTGCGGGGCCCATGCTGGCTTTTTGCGGGCACAGTGGGCTAGGGCAAGCCTACACACAAACCGAGCTTGCCCAGGTGAGGCCCACAGCTTTGGGCTCACCGCAGGCTCTATGTGAGCAGGCCACACTGGCAGACTGTCCATGTTAATCCCATGATGGCCCAGTGTGGGCCAGCCCATTTGGGCCCAGAGCAACTTTTGTATCATTTGGGCCCATGCAGGTTTTGTGTAGGCAGCCCTGTAATGCAACTAGGAGAATACAAACAACATTGACTGGCCATCATTTCCCAACCTCAAAAAATTGAATGGAATGCTAAACCAAAGCGACCTTTTCAGAACATGTTGTGTCATATAGGCCAGGGATCATCAAATCGGCTCACGAGATACACTTTCTGCAAGTTAGTTCTAACCTTAATCAAACACATCTGAATCAAACCATCTTCAGGATCATTCGAAAATCACAGGTGGGTGAGTTTGATCAAAGTTGGAGCTAAACTCGAGTGAAAGTGGATCTCACGAGCCATTATTTGAGGTGTAACAGACATGAGCCTGTTAATAAGAATTTTGTGGGCAGTTTTCTTCCTTACCACTAGGGGTGCTAGGGTGTTTTAGGTTTCCTTAAGTAAAGCCATGTGGTAGAGAGAGTTAGCAATAACAAGCAGCAGTAGCCAGTGCAACCGGTGTAGTTTGCGGTGTGTTTTTTTTTTATGCAATAATCAGACGGACATCAGATGACGGTTCAACTCTTCTTTAATCTGATAAGACACAATAGTATTTTTAGACCATGTGGATTCGCACTTTTTTCATTTCTCTCCCATGCAGAGACAGTGCAGAAAGGGGACATTCACAAATTACAATTAATAACAACATTAGTAACAAGCAGCATACCTGATAAGACATAAGAGTATGTATATATGTTGTGAATTTCTTTTTCGTTTCTGTAAGACGAATGTAGAGTACAATGTAATTAGCATGTGCTTCCAGTCACATCGGACAGAAAAGAAAAAAGGACCACCCAAACACTTGATTTAAAAATTACAAAAAAATAATCAAATTACATGAAAAAAACAATGTCTTGTATATGATTTTGACGAGATTCAGATTAAGTACAAAAAGTTAATTAAAAAAAAAAGAAAAAGATGTAATGATTAATCAGAGCTCATTAGAAAACCACCTCTCCCATGCAGAGACAGTGCAGAAAGAGAAGAGGAGCTGCAAAGACAGGAAATTAGGATCAACATTCAAATTTAAAGGGGAAGGTGCACACACGCACACACAGACAGGTATATCAGGTACACATTTGAATTTTTTTTGTGTAATTCTATATATATGAACAATACTTTCAATACCTGTTACATTCACCCTCCTAGAATTACACAAAATTATGAGAACATGGGAAAACTCTGTACACAGGTCACAAGAATTACGTGGTCCACACACCAACGAATCAGTGAGGACAATCCGCATTGAAAGCTACCCAACCACAGGATACAAATATGAAAGAAGTTGGCCAAACCTCTACACATGTTGTAGGCATACACAAAGTGCCCATTACACTTTGAATAACTCAGACCTTTCGCTTAAACAGAACATGAGAGAATACATGAAATAACACTTAGTATCATTAAAGACAAATCATAAATCATTAAATCATATTGCAATACAATACACAGACCCAAACATGAATAACAGGATCCAGACTCCATACCATGTAAGGTCTCAAGTTGAACCATTGACTCAATTAGTCTACGTACAGGTCTAATTACCCTACCAAACCTGGTAGTATAGTGCTTGCTGGAGTCACTGTGAACCACAGAATCATGTGAATTGTCACATCATCACGTGCCTCAGAAACAGTTTGAGTAGAATGGGATGAGACCCAAGCAGCAACAGGGTCATCACCACATACAGCTACATGAGAAATGACAGACAGAGACTCTGCATGTGACAATTCATCAGTGACTGGCATTGTGGATTCAGCCAGATCACATAGACTGAGAAGGTGTGGAAGATGAACCATTACCAACACTTTAATTGACAGTAAAATCAAACTCAGATGTGGGCAAAGGGAGAAAGTTAACTGGCAATAAGAGATTCCGATGTTCTACTTTCTCTCGACCAGATGTGTCATGGATCTTATAAATGTGCAAAGATGGGTTGGAAGAAACAATGGAGTACATGGTGGGTTCCCATTTATCAGCAAGCTTTTGTTTACCTCTACAGCCTTTGTTAGCAACGAGAACGTGATCACCAACTGACAAAGGTAAACCGTTGACTCTCTTATTGTACTGATCTGACTGATGTTTTTGTTCTGCAGTAGTTCTTTTGAGCCAGCAGCATAGCAGACTGCAGATCTCTGACAAGAGATTGAACGTATTCATTGTAATCACAGATGGACTCATCACGAAGTACACTTTGAAACATAAGGTCAACAGGTAATCTTGACACCCTCCCGAACATCAGGTAAAAAGGGGCAAACCCAGTTGTTTCATGGGTGGCGCAGTTATACACGAATGTCATTGTTTGCACTAACTGTGGCCACTTTTGTTTTGATCTAAGAGGAAGGGATCGTAGCATGTTCTGATGAACCTTTCAGTTCCGCCATTTCCCATTGGATGGTACGGGGAAGTTTGTGACTTGTCTACACTGATGCCAGTGCTAGAAGCAGAGCAGTCTTCAGCGATAGCGACCGAATGTTGGCAGACTGTAGCGGCTCGAAAGTGGGGCCCTTCAGGGCCCTCAGCACAGTGGGCAGATCCCATGAAGGGACGATAGGGGGATGAGGCGGATTTAGCCTCCTGGCACCCCTTAGGAAGCGGATGACCGCACTGTTTCTGCCCACAGATTGGCCCTCAATAGGGGCATCAGAGGCCGCTATAGCCGCCACATAGACTTTGAGCGTGAATGGGCAACGTCCCTTATCCAGCAGCTCTTGCAGAAATTACAACACCTCTATCAAATCGGGAGTATGAGGGTCTTTGCCGCGGTTTAGACACCAAGTGGAGAAAAAAAGACCACTTTAAGGTCTAGAGGCGTCTCATAGACGGGATTCTAGCCTCCGAAATTGTGTTTAAGACTCGCTCCAGGAGGCTCGAAGGCTCCCGTTGAGCGGCCAGAGGTGCAGGGCCCATAGGTCGGGCCGATGATGCCATATTGTCCCGTTCGCTTGAGAAAGGAGATCCTGTCTCAGCGGAACAGGCCAAGGGGCCGTTATCAACTAAATGAGTTATCTCTGATAGCCACAGCTGGTTCATCCAAAGGGGGGCCACCAGGAGAACCCTATGTTCTCATTCCCTCACTCGCCTGATTACCTGTGGGATCAGAGCGATCGGGGAGAAAGCATAAAGAAGGAGGTTGGGCCAGTCGTGGGCCAACGCATCCCTGTTCTTTGAAAAGTAAATTGGGCAGTGAGAGTTGTCTTCCGAGGTGAAGAGGTCCACCTCGGCCTCGCCGAAGATCTCCCAGATCCTCTGAACCGTCTGCGGATGGAGCGTACACTCCCCTGAGGGGACATTGCTCCTTGATAGCATGTTCTCTCCTTGGTTCAATTTGCCCGGTATATGCGCTGCTCCCAGCGAGCCCAGGTTGAGTTGAGCCTATTCCAGGAAGCGCTCTAACAGAGTGAAGAGACGCTTTGAGGAGAGGCCTCCCTGGTGATTTATGTAGGACACCACAGACATGTGCTGGATCGGGATTTAGCACAGGTGTCCTTTTAGACGGGCAGGATAGAACTGACAGGCTGACATACTGCGGTATTTCCAGCAGTGATGTGGAAGACTTTTTCCACTTTGACCCGTGGCTGAAAGTCAGTATGCCCTCGCACAGCGCCCCCAACCTGGAGCTGAGGCGTTATGTCGATAAAACTCTGTCTTTCTGCAAACCATCCCCATGTCCACGACATGTTCCATCTAGCGGGAGTTCTTCCAAGGGGCCAGGGCGTTACCGGCCTGACTCACCCTGATCTGCATGCGTCGTGACGCACGCATGGGATGGAACCCATTGGTTCAACAGCACTGAAGGGGGCGAATACGAAGCCAGACCCAACTGGTAGCACTGGCGATTGCTGCCGCTATGAGGCCCAGATCCTCCGAAACACTTTGAGCGAGGGCGAGTGGTATCAATCTCTAAGGAGGTCGCCAGCCTCCGTATGGCCAGAGCTTGTTCCGGCGTGACTACAGCTGTCATTTAGGCTGAGTCGAAAATTGTTCCCAGGAATGATATTCGCTGGCTGGGGAACAACGTGCTCTTGGCTAAATTGACCCTGAGTCCCAGGCACTCCAGGTGGCTGAGGAGGAGGGTCCTGTGTGATCTTAATTCTGCCCAGGGACTGGCCAAACGAGCAGTGTCGAGGTATTGAGAATGCAGAAGTGACATATTCCCATCTGTCTTAGAGGGGAGAGAGCCGCTTCCATGCACTTCGTAAAGTGCGGGGGGGCCAGGGACAGCCCCGCAGGAAAGGACCGAGTGGATAAACCACTCCCTCGAATGGGACTCTCAAGAATCGCCTGTGACGGGGGGCTATGTGGATGAGAAAGTATGCATCCTTCAGGTCCAGAGAAAAGAACCAGTCTCCCGAGCGAATTTGTGCGAGGATCTGTTTCAGTGTAATCATCCTGAATGACCTCTTCATGAGGGCGCGACTCAGGTATCTGGGATTGAGGATGGGCCGGAGGCCACTATTTTTTTTGGGGACGAGGACGTAACGGCTGTAGAAGCCTGACTCGCTCTGGGCTGGTGGAACCATTTCCACGGCTCCTTTTGCCAGCAAAGTCCAACATTTTTTCACCTCTGAGTGCAGGACGTGAGGTCCTTGCTTTGCAATGAGTGGGGACCACGCAGTCTGAAACCTACCGAAAATATCCGGGGATGGCCTGCCAGGATTCAGCCCGCGTGGTGAGGGGTTGAATTAACTTGGTGAATGGCCGAACAGGGGCAGAACACTGGTAAGTAATGGAAGAGGACATTTGCTGTCTTTTTGAAAATGTTTGTGTTTTATTTTTCCCGCTATAACAGCGGCTGAATGCTTGGGCACATAAACGGACCTGTTGTTTATGTGAAAACACATTTCCCTCTGTACCTGGATTTGAACGGGGTGTCAAGAGGTCTAAGAGAGGCTTCTTGAGGGGCGGTCCGGCCGTAGCGAGATCTGACCCCGTCCTCTTCCTGTCTCACATATCAGGATAACGCCTGAGGCGCTGGGTCCAACGCAATCTTGAGTCAGGGTCCCTGGCGCTTAGGAGGAGGGTAGCATCTGGCCGAGCGAGATCGTCCCCGCGTCTGCTGCGCTTTAGCAGGCTGAACAGCGGGGGCGGCAGGTGCTGGCTTCGCGGGCTGCTGAGTCGGTGCAGAAGTCAGGTGCTGTGCTGCTTTGGTACAGTCGGGGAAACAGTATCTTATTTTCTGCCGTTCCAAGAGCGCCACCTCCTGGGAGAGAATGAATTTGCATTTTCAGTAATCCCGTCTGCTGTTTTTGTTCAGACCAGTGCGAACATCCACCCATTTTTTTATGCTGCAAACAATGCAGTTGTAAATGTGAACTGGTAGAGCGATAAGATAATGCATTATAAAAATCTAAACAATTAAAGACACTAAGATATATTTATATGTTATTTAATATAATAATTCATTGATAATAATTGTTTAAATTAATAATTGATAATTTTGACTCATCTCTTTTCTTAAAAAATGTTTAAAAAACTTTGGTTGTGGAAAAAAGTTACTCCACTCCCTGTAAAATGAGAGAAAAATGTATTATAGTGTCTCAAGAGTACAAACTGCGTTGGTTTTAAAATTCCACATAAACAAATTTCAAACTAAAGTGGTCATATGCGGCTGATTTTTAATTTCCTTCTCTTTGGAGTGTTACAAGCTCTTGGTGCATAAAGAAGATCTGTAAAGTTGCAAAGACTAAAGTCTCAAATTCAAAGAGAGAGGAACGATTAACCAGGCCGGATGTGACCTCAGGAAGCTCAGCCCGTCTTAGCCTTGGGTTGTTGTTAACTTCTCTATGGGCAATGGTTGCTTATGGAAAGTTGCATTTTTGCATTGAACTTTCAGCTTCGTAACTTTGCAAATATTGTTCAAACAGCAACATTACACACTAAACTAACGTTTTTTTTTTTATAAAAGTGTGCAATCGGCAATGAACCAAACCCTTTTAAAACAGGCTCTACTCTCCAGCACAATGGTGACCCCCAAAACACAACAGGAAGTTAGGTTTTACAGTATTTTGCTGTTTTTTTTCTTGATTTTACGGTGAAATACCGGCAGCTGTGGTTGCCAGTAATCTACAGTTTTTTACAGTTTGCATTCGTTAATTAAATAAAAAATTTATTTCTGTTAAAAATACATTTCACAGTGTGCTTTTTTCATCTCTTACATTTAACACCAAGGGAGAAGGGTATAACTGCAGCCTGGAGATCTCCAAATGGGGGCGGGAACTCCAAAATGGGGTGGGAGCTCCAAAATAGGGCGTGGCTTCCTCCCATTGACAGACATGACACGCATGCGCAGCTTTTCCCCCCAATCCACTTCAGTGCAAACTCCGCCCCACAGCTGATTCTAAAAAATGGTATTGGTTGTGTCAATTAAAATGTTGATTTCCTACACTATGCTACAAAAAATGCTAACCCCTAAACCTACACCACACCTGACCCTGACCTTAGCCAGTGAAATTGACTGCATGGCGGGATTGGCGCTGAATAGCGTGGTGTTTTTTTTTGGAAAGAGAATTGCAGATCAGGAGATAGATTATAACAGGTTGATGGATAAGATTATACGATATTAGATCGTTCCCTAACTCCCCACCGGACAATGGCACCTTTTTAGTTACACCCGGCGTCACTACCCCCTCCTACCCTGCGAATTTCGAGCCACAATTTTGGGCTCTGCTCTCACGGAGAATATTTATTTATATAGCATATTTTATTTTAGATGAACTAGAAACAATGTTTAATTTATAAAGTTTTATTTTGAAATGTAAGTCAATAACAATTGGCTGGAGCCAGAGCCAATGGTGAAAGTCTTTGCGCGAAGAATGAACGAAGAGACCCACCCTCCCCATTTAGGAGGTTCTGCCCACTTTTGGAGTTCACGCCCCCTTTTGGAGATCTCCGGTCTGCAGTTGGAGATAAAGGCACAATATGTAATTTTTCACCGCTAGAGGGTGC
The DNA here is from genome assembly GCA_018155175.1 of Sinocyclocheilus anophthalmus. Taxonomy (NCBI): domain Eukaryota; kingdom Metazoa; phylum Chordata; class Actinopteri; order Cypriniformes; family Cyprinidae; genus Sinocyclocheilus; species Sinocyclocheilus anophthalmus. Next base: position 79,887 of record JADLZN010003209.1, read on the forward strand.
GTATTCAAAAGAAACAAAGCGTAGTTTGGACAGCCGTTGACTAGGGGATGGGTACTGAAAACCGGTTTCCCTTTCATGGGAACTTCGAACTGCGTCCTCTAGGGGTCGCTATGGGGAACGCCTCATCGTGACAATTGTCGAACATGAAAGCCCTTAAACACATTTATGTCTTAAGTGGAGGAGCCCAGTGGGAGAAAATCCGAGGTGTGTTAAATAGTGGTCTTAAGTGACAACTGGGCTTGGGCCACAAAAATACGAAGGAAGAAAAATCACTCAACAGCTCTTAATCTGAATAAGTTATAGCTTTAATAAGCATTAATGAGCAATACATACACTTGAAAACTATATGCAGTGTTCATTGAACATTGAGTACTTTTGATTTCTTTGTAGGCTATGTCCTTACCTGAACAGTAATGGTAGTAGAAACCATGTACAAACGAAATGGAATAAAACGCAGTGCATTTTCATTTTTCAATTTGTTTTATTGTATTTGTCAGTTTGCTTTACTTTGTTTCTTTGTTCATGTTCCTACTGTATCTTATGTATAAAACACTAAAAATGCCTGCACACTGGTGGATTTACAAATTGATGTTTTATATTAATTTCATTAAATATTTATTTTACATTTCAGAATACAAAGCAATGTTAATTCAGCTCTTAATTAGTCATATATGTATATATATTTATATATATACAACAAAAAAGTACCGGTAAGAATACCGTTAGTACCGAATCGATAAGCAGTGTCGGTAAGAGTAGTAGTACCGTTAAAACCTTAACGATACCTATCCCTAGCCGTGACTGAGTGTGGAATCATGGGAGTTGTCGTCTTCATCACCACAGCCGAAGCAATCCGACAGGACTCGGGCAGAAATCATATTCATGGATGATTTATTAACGTAGTAGAATGAAGCAGGGTGAGGCTGAAAGCCATCGAAGCGAAACGAGGCCGCTGAACGAGTGCGACACATGGCTTGAAAGCAGCGGAGCATTTATTATGCCACAGTCAACCGCTTCAGCTCCTTTCGGTCGTGCGTATGTGGGGAAAAAAAAAAAGCAACGCAGTTTTATCATACTAGATACGTTTGAAAGTTCTGTTATACTGTATTTAAAAAGAGATAGAGTCAGTATTTCTGATATCAGGTGGTAGTGAGTTCCAGAGCCGGGGAGCAGAGCAACAGCATGCCCTGCTCCCCATGGTAGAGAGGTGAGCAAAAGGAACAGTAAGGAGAAAAGAAGAGACAGATCTAAGAGAATGGGAAGGAATATGGATGTGGAGGAGGTCAGACAGATATGAAGGGGCAAGATTATGGATGGCCTTAAAAGTGAACAAGAGAATCTTAAAGTCAATGCAAAACTTAACCGGAAGCCAGTGAAGCTGCTGCAGAACAGGGGTGATGTGGAGAAAGGAGGGGATTTTAGTGATGATACGGGCTGCTGAGTTTTGAAGCAATTGAAGCTTATAAAGTGATTTGTGAGGAAGACCAGAGAGAAGGGAACTACAATAATCAATACAGGAAATAACAAGACTGTGAACAAGAATAGCAGTAGTATGAGGGGTGAGGGAGGGACGAAGGCGGTTAATATTACATAGATGAAAATAGGCGGACCGGGTGACATTATTAATATGTGATTGAAATGACAGTGTACTGTCCAGGAGGACACCCAAACTCTTAACCTGAGGAGAAGGGGAAACAGAAGAATTATCAATTGAAATAGAAAAGCTGCCAGTCAAAAGCTGCCATTAAGTGCCAGTCAAAAGAAATTCAGTTTTGTCACTGTTTAGTTTGAGGAAATTGGAGGAAAACCAGGATTTAAGTTAACTGAAACAGTCAGTGAGGGAGGAAGGAGGGAGAATGGAATTAGGTTTGCTGGAGAAGTAGAGTTGGGTGTCATCTGCGTAACAGTGAAATAGGAGGTCATATTTACGAAAGATATTGCCCAGAGAAAAAAGGTAAATGATGAAAAGAAGGGGTCCCAGGACAGAGCCCTGATGCACACCAGTGTTAACAGGGGAAAGTTGGGAACTAAAAGAAAGTAACTGGATGAACTGAGTGCGCCCTGAAAGATAAGATTTAAACCAATCTAAAGGGGTGTGAGTGATGCCAATAGATATTAGTCTATTGAGAAGAATAGTGTGAGAAATGGTGTCAAAGGCCGCACTTAGATCAAGGAGGATAAGAATAGTGACTAAACCAGAATCAGCTGCCGTAAGGAGGTCATTAGTTATTTTTATAAGTGCAGTTTCTGTACTATGAGAAGGGCGGAAACCAGACTGGAATTGTTCGTACAGGTTGTTACAAGTTAAATGAAAGTGAAGCTGAGAAGCAATGATTTTTTCAAGAATTTTGGGTAGGAAGGGTAGATTAGAGATGGGACGATTATTGAAATTATTAGGATCGTCACCAGATTTTTTCAATATTGGAGTAATGGCAGCAGTTTTAAAGGAGGTGGGAACAATTCCAGTGGTGAGTGAAGAGCAGATGATGGCAGAAATGAGGGGAAGCAGAGAGGGGCAGGGCTGCATTAACAACAGGGCTAGGTGGGGCTGAAGCCCTGGGGCCCGAGCAAGGAGGGGGCCCGTGATTGGCTGTGGAGTAGATTGACTAGCCATCGGTAGCGCCGATCGCCAAAGCCCCACCACGTATTAGCGCTATTATTTAGTGGAGCTTTTCCGTAAATTCCATGCATTAGGCTCACCATTAGAGATTGAAATGTCACGTTTGAATTTGGTTTACCAAACAAATGCATTTATGCGAGAGAGGAGATCAAAAAAGGAAAAAATACTTTAAAGACAAACAGCAGATAAAACATGATTTATTCAGTAAAATCCCCAGCTATAGGTTGTTTTACTAAATCGGATGATGGAGTGGAAGTTGTGGAACAATAAGTGGACCAGGCACATGGAGCAGATAAAAACACAGTGTCATCGTCCCCACAGATTTTAGGTTAGTTTGATTATTAACTTGATGGATGTATATTGCTTTTTTGTGTGTTTGAATAAACTATCTATATATTCACTTAAGGGTTATATACAGTATATGATGCAGTTAATACATCAACTAACATTAACTAATGGAACCTTATTGTAAAGTGTTACCAACATCAGAAAGAAAATCAATCACTGTCCTTGAATTAATCACTTTTGTAAAATAAATAAGAATGAATGTATATTGAATTTATACAGTGAAGACTATTCAGTCTATTTGTACGTTTAGGACGAGTAGGTCGATTTCTTATGTAGCCTATCTTTGTTCTGTTGTAATTTGTGACTGTTTACTTGTCTTCAGTAAGCTTGTTTTTACTTAGGAAAGTATTTTTTTTGTGATATTGAAATTGGTCACAATCATTATTGTGATGGTGATGGGGGGGGGGGGGTAGGTCTTAATGCGGTCCTGGAGAAGGTAGGCAAGCTTTAACCAAAACAGTGGGAAGAGGGTCCAGCGAACAGGTGGAAGACTTTGACTTATGAATGAGAACTGAAATATCTGTGGCAGAGGGAATCTGAAAAGCAGAAAATAAGTAAAATACTGGGCAGAATTCAGAGGGAGTGCTGGGGGAGGAGTATGAACCTAGATGCTGGTGGATCTTATGTATTTTCTCATTAAAAAAGGGCATCAAAGAGTTACAAAAGGTAGATGAGTACATACATCATTCATACAGTAATAAATCATTTAACCCTTGTGTTGTGTCCAGAACCCTTTCACACTAACGAGGTTACAGAGCAAAAAGGACCTGGCCTCAAAAATTGCTTATAAATCACTCATTATGCTATATTATCACCAAAGATTGGATTCAATCTTTTTGTCAACTTATTTTCTTTCATTTAGGACTGGTTTTGTATTTATATTTGCTTCTAATTAATCGTAGGCCTCATTTATCTGAGAGTAGGCACCTCATTTTTTGAGTGAAAAAAGCATTATTTATGAATAATTTTCACAATATTAAATAAAAACTGATGAAAATTTGCACTGTTTATCACAATAGTGTGCTTTAATGTTTAATCAGGGATTTTGCTTTTAAATGCTTTTATTTTGTAGAAAATGGCACAAAGTCACACTTGTGGTGTTCCAGGGCTAAAATGACCCGGCCTCAAAAAATTGCTTCTAAATCACTCATTATGCTATATTAATACCAAATATTGGATTCAATCTTAGCTTCTTTTTTTTCATTTAGGACTGGTTTTGTATTTTTGCTTCTGATTAATCGTAGGCCTCATTTATCTGAAAATAGGCACCTAATTTTTTGAGTGAAAAAATTATTTATGAATAATTTTCACAATATTAAATAAAATGTGGAGAAAATGTGTACTGTTTATCACACTAGTGTGCTTTAATGTTTAATCAGGGAGTTTGTTTTGTACAAAATGGCACAAAGTCACACTCGTGGTCTTCCCGGGCCAAAAATGACTGGCTATTCAGAGTGAATGGGAAAGATCACATAAAGGACCTCTATTTTGAAATGCTTTTATTTTCTGTAAAGGGGCAAAAATGAACACTTTTTGCTGTTCCCTGTCAAATCTGAACATTGTGGCATACGAGAAAGAACATACCTAAAGGTTTAGTTCACCCAAAAATGAAACTTCTCGTCATTAATTACTCACCCTCATGTCGTTCCAAATCCGTAATACCTCAGTTCATCTTCGGAGCACAAATTAAGATATTTTTGATTAATTCTGAGAGCTCTCTGACCCTCCATAGACAGCAATGTAAGTAACATGATCAAGGTCCAGAAACGTATTAAGGACATCATTAAATAATCCATGTGACATCAGTGGTTCAAGCGTAATTTTACGAAGCTTCGAGAATACTTTTTGTGCGCAAAAGAAAACAAAAAAAATAATGACTTTATTCAACAATTTGTCTTCTCCGTCACCCTGGTGCCATTTTGGAGAGTATCCACTGAACGCAAACTGCGTATGCTAGTCTGTGTCAGCTGCATCACGCAGGTACATTGTTTTCGTTCAAGTCAAAGCGTAAACAACGTAGACTTTTTTGTTTCTTTTGCACACAAAGGTATTCTCGAGCGTCGTAAAATTAAGGTTAACAATTACGTTCCTTTGCGTTCTCGCAAAACTTTTGCGTTCCCTCGAGAAACTTTTGCGTTCTCTCACAAAGATATTTGCGTTCCCTCGCAAAACTTTTGCGTTCTCTTGCAAAGATATTTGTGTTACCTCGCAAACCTTTTGCGTTCTCTCGCAAAGATATTTGCGTTCCCTTTTGCGTTCTCTCGCAAATATATTTTGCGTTCCCTCGCAAAACTTTTGCGTTCTCTCGCAAAGATATTTGCGTTCCCTCGCAAAACTTTTGCGTTCTCTCGCAAAGATATTTGCGTTCCCTTTTGCGTTCTCTCGCAAAGATATTTTGCGTTCCCTCGCAAAACTTTTGCGTTCTCATCACAGGAAGGTTCGCAAAGATATTTGCGTTCCCTTTTGCGTTCTCTCGCAAAGATATTTTGCGTTCCCTCGCAAAACTTTTGCATTCTCTCGCGAAGATATTTGCGTTCCCTCGCAAAACTTTTGCGTTCTCTCGCAAAGATATTTGCATTCCCTTTTGTGTTCTCTTGCAAAGATATTTTGCGTTCCCTCGCAAAACTTTTGCGTTCTCTCACAAAAGATATTTGCGTTTTGCGAGGGAACACAAATATCTTTGCGAGGGAACGCAAAGTTTCTTGAAGGAATGCAAAGTTTCTCGAGGGAATGCAAAAGTTTTGCGAGAGAACGCAAAAAATCTGACAAATATTTTTTCCTCCCACCCCAAATGTTTTCACTCAATTTGATTTTTTCCCACCACCATGTCCATTTAGGGGCTCCGTACTAAAGCATTTATTAGTAAACTTTTGTCTGCTTTGTGAGAACATGAAAGCCTCAATACCTATTGTCATGATATTTTGTCTAGAAGGTGTGATGAAAGAAAGAAGATGAAAGAAAGATTATTTTGAAGCAGGGTGAAGCCAGTTTGTGTGTGTGTGTTAGTGAGAAAGAGAGAGAGAAAGAGAGTTATACTATCAGATTGATGAAATGATATTGGATGCAGTTCAGGGTAGGATGAAATAGAAAACTTGTAATACTCCCAATAGTTTGTGTAAGTGTGTGTGGGTGTGTGTGTGTGTTAGCGTGAGTATGCATGCATCCAAACATGAACAGGTCCAAGGCCTTTATGTTTGCAAGCACACGTACATATGTGAACGTGAACATGATCAACATGCTCCTGAACACTAATAGTTTCTATTAGTTTCATTCTTTCCCATTCACTTTGAATTGCTGGACATTTTTGACCGGGAACACCAAAAGTGAGACTTTGTGCCATTTTGTACAAAATAAAAACCTTTCAAAACAAACTCCCTGATTAAACATCAAAGCACACTAGTGTGATAAACAGTGATACATTTTCAGGTTTTTATTTAATATTGTGAAAATTACTCATAAATAATGCTTTTTTCACTCAAAAAAAATAAGGTGCCTACTCTTAGATAAATGAGGCCTATGATTAATTAGAAGCAAATATAAATACAAAACCAGGGTGCTAAGAAAAAAAAAAGTTGATAAAAAGATTGAATCTAATATTTGGTGATAATATAGCATAATTAGTGATTTATAAGCAATTTTTTGAGGCCAGGTCATTTTTGACCGGGAACACCACAAGTGTGACTTTGTGCCATTTTTTTTTTACATAATAAAAGCATTTCCAAGCAAACTTCCTGATGAAACATTAAAGCACACGAGTGTGATAAACAGTGCAAATTTTCGTAATTTTTTTATCTTATATTGTGAAAATTATTCATAAAAAATGCTTTTTTCACTCAAAAAATTAGGTGCCTACTCTCAGATAAATGAGGCCTATGATTAATTAGAAGCAAATATAAATACAAAACCAGTTCTAAATGAAAGAAAAGAAGTTGACAAAAAGATTGAATCCAATATTTGGTGATAATATAGCATAATGAGTGATTTATTAGCAATTTTTTGAGGCCGGGTCATTTTTGACCAGGAACACCACAAGTGTGACTTTGTGCCATTTTGTACAAGATAAAAGCATTTCAAAACAAACTCCCTGATTAAACATTCAAATACATTAGTGTGATAAACAGTGCAAATTTTCTCCACATTGTATTTATTATTGTGAAAATTATTCATAAATAATTATTTTTTTTCACTCAAAAAATTAGGTGCCTATCTTTCAGATAAATTAGGCCTACGATTAATCAGAAGCAAATATAAATACAAAACCAGTCCTAAATGAAAGAAAAGAAGTTGACAAAAAGATTGAATCCAATCTTTGGTGATAATATAGCATAATGAGTGATTTATAAGCATTTTTTTGAGGCCGGGTCCTTTTTGCTCCGTAACATCACGGGTGTAACAAGGTGAAAAATCTCCCCCAGAAAAGTATGAAAATGATCCAATTTTTTTTTAGAAGTAGTTATACCCTTTGTGAACAAAGTCACAAAATTTCAGTCCAATGCGATAACATTAACTAGTATTTTCGGGAAAAATAAAACATTTTCAGAGCAAAAAGGACCCGAACACCACATGAGGGTAATAAAATGTAGAAATTAGATCAGTCAAAACGGAGTTATAATGATCAGATAAATCTAACCTCATGGCTAAAAACATTAAACCAGGGTTAAGCATCGCGTGAAAAACATACAGGTATCATAAATTCGTGCTTTGTCTTCCTTTACTGCGCGCCTCTGATCCGCACGCGCTTCTCCAGCACATGCTTTCTCCTGTCTTCCACAGAAAGCCTCGCACTCGGGTAGGTTACAATTTACAAAGTAATGGTAATTTCGTTTTACTGGCGTAATGAATAACACTTATCTTTTATAGATCTCTTTATTGAATACTTACTTATAATGAATATAGATACGATTTATGCTGATTAACACGTCTAAATGAAGAGTAGCCTACGTCAACCGATTTTTTTCTTATTTAATGACCAGATAGAGAGCATAGTTGACACTCTCACCGTTGTTACTATTACTATTTTCTGAAAAAATAAAAAATAAAAATCCTCTAAACCAGGTAGTAGCAGTAGAAGTAGTATTAATTAATCGCAAACTGATAGGAAGTTAAATAAAAAATTATCATTTTTGTCGTCTCTCTGTTCAACCACTTTATGAATACATATATCTAATCTGAGGCTTTTATTGTATTGTAATCTCCATGTTATTTCCGCCTAACATGTGCCAATCAGCGCGCTTATCTTCTTGCAATCCAATCAGAAGGCGCCTTGTCTTTGGTGCGGACCAATAAGAGCAGAGACAGCGTGGAGCTTTCTTTCTCAGCAGAAGTGAAGTGAACAAACTGACCCTGCGGCTGGATGTAAGGAATGCTGCAGTGCACTCTACGTGGATATGGGAGGGATGGGAATGATTAGGATTGCCCAACAGTGTCGTGATTGTATTGCAGTAGCGAGAGTGTACATTCGATTTTTCTCTTAAAATGAAATATATGTTGTATGGGAACCGTTTGGGTAGGAATTAAGGATGTGATCTTTGGGAATCACTTGCAGTATAGCATTGTCGAATGATAATCGCGATCCACATTACTGCAAATCAGGCTCTGTTTAAAGCCGCCACGGTCCAAGCAGTTCTCTGCAGAAACACGAAACATCGGTGCACCTTTAAGGGAAGACTATCGACTGCTGCCTGTTCTATAATTATTATTTGTAATTATAAATAGTCTCATGCTTGCCCTGCAGAACCGAACGGAATATGTTTTCGGTGCGGATCGTCACGGCGGATTATTACCTGAGCAGTCCGATCAGAGAGCTGGATGTCTGTTACTCTGAGTTCCGAGAGAGCGATGTCAAGAAAGTGCCTGTGGTGCGAATCTTTGGGGCCACACCAGCAGGTATGCATGCATTAATTTGTGTGTTCATAGAGCGGGAAATATCACCTAACCGTTGAAGACATTCGGGTGCACGGTAATAACTTTGTCTTTTTGCAGTTTCTGGGTCTGTTGTTTATGTGCATGTGATTAGTGAGGAAGGAACACTTTTATTTATTTTTGTTTTCTGGTGGTTTTGCTCCATGCGCCATATTGTCAAGACGTCCGACCGCCATGTGGACGTGTTTACTCCAACCGAATACCCTAAATCCTAGGCCATTTCTGCTTGGCCATTTCCATGTTTTAAAACGAAACCCAAAACCACATCTAACGAAAGCAACAAATCACATCTGTGCAAATCTTCATGCGTCTGATTTCATAATCATGTGATTGTAACACTGCCTGACTTCGTTGTGGCGTAAGGTTGCAGAGAAAAAGACAGTGGAGTGAGGGAGGGTCATCGTTCTGGTGTGATAGTAGTGAAATTAAATTTAAATGTATAAAGTGAAATATCTATCTATCTATCTTGTTTAAATAGCTGTTTATTCAATCTATTTTCATTTGAAAAATGTTGAACCCATATCAGACTTTGATGGGCGAACGATGTTGTAAAATTCTAGTTGCAAGTGTTCTTCTTTTTTTTTTTTTTATTAACCATATTTTCTTTCTCGATTTTAATATGGAATTCTTTTTTAAAGCTCGTTATGTTCTGTATTATTCAACAAAGACAAGCTATACATAATTGTTTAGTAGCCTATGACCAACACAATATTAGATTAAACATAAATGTTCTTTTCTGTAGGCCAGGCCTACATGTTATGATGAAATTAGGTGAAGCATGAATCGATATGAATACAATTTTTTTTTTACAACAACCTTGTAAGCATGTAATAATGATGACAACATAAAGCAATAAGCCTGGTGTAAACATTAATATGAAAGTAACAAATCACACAAACTAAAGTAGATAGCAGAATATAAAAACAAATCTGTTGCTTTATCACACTACTTTAGGTAATTCAAAGTCAATGTAATAAACATATGTAAACATGTGCACTGCACTTTTTAAACACTGTCTGTTTAACTTACCAGACATGACTTTGCCATCAAAGGGTTAAGGAACGAAATGTGTGTCTGTATATATTACCTTATTATATATATTATCTTAAGGTCGAAGTCTTCAGTAATTAAATGCACCATAACACTGTTACTGCTTGAGTAATTTTCATGTGCCGTTTTGCAGCATGTTCATATATGCCAGGGGTGTCAAACTCAATTCCTGACGTGGCTTGGCCAGCGCCCTGCAGATTTTGTTTCCAACCCTGCTCCAACACGATGACCATGTATTTTTTCAATAAGCCTGAACGACTGATATTTTTGATCAGGTTTACTTCTATGTCATACACGATGCGACTCTCAAGTCAACCACCCTCTGTACTCTCGTCGGTCCGTGACCTGTAGTGTATCGTGCAGCCTCGTGCAGTTGATATTTCGAAAATGAATTAATCATGTCAGCCTTAGACTTTGACAGCAGGCCCATTACCTTTCTTGCTTTTTCAAAATGATATCTTGCATGAAACAAAGGTGACATGTAAATCTCCTAATTGCCTTTTGACTGCTCAGTTCCTGTAATCCGGAGGCACCTAGCACACTGATATATTCGTCTAGTCGCATGACAACAAAACTAAAGCACTATACCTAGATTACAATCCAGAGAATCTTTTTATCGTCGTTGTATATCACCCCTAAAAAGGTTATCAAGGCAGCAATGCACTATGGCTTTATAACTTAGTAGTGTTGGCCATAGGGCAGTGTACCCTTCTGTAAATCTTTTCTTAAAACAAATGCTTGATAACATTATATGGGTGGGAACTTTAGTCACTTTCACACATCCGATTCAGATTCGGGTAGTCACGATCCGATTCCAAACGAGTTTTGATTCTACATTTTTTCCTATTCGGCTTCTAAGCTGTGGCAAATACTTCTCTCGCGTCTCACAACAGCGCATATCCTGTGCAATGAACCTTCTGCGATTTTCTCTAGCACACACATGTGCTATGTGGGGTATATGGGCTCCGTAGAGCACGCGGTGGGGGGTTGCGACCCAAGTTCCATTCTTTAAAATTCGTGAGCTTCGCCTGGTTAGGACATGCTCCACAAGGAGTACATCGTCTCTTTCATTATTTTATTACTCATTTTTTTTTAAACTGGAAAAAAAAAATTAGTGAATAAAGGACTGGTATTAATGAATAATGTTCAAGTTCGGGTGAATAAATGTTGGTGGGGGGTGGTTTTGCTTACAGGTCGTGTGTTACGACCCTATAGGTTTGTGTTTTTTTCTGCCTGGGTTGGGTGTTGTCTGCCCATTTTGCTGCTGATTTGGTTCCTGCAGATCATTGATGTCTTCCTCTGTTGGTCTCTCTTCCCCCTTACAGGAGATTACAAGCATTTCCTTCCAGTTGTTGTGGTGGTTGTGGTGGCCATTTGTGAACACCGTTTTGTTGTGTGATTACTTTGTGCTGTTTACCCTTTCCCCATTCTCCCCCTTTTGGAAATGGCTGAAGAGATTGTTTGGATCATGGTTTTGTGTTAACGTAATCTGGTGTTACCACCCCGACCCTTGCCTTGTTGTAACCGATTTTGATTCTGTTCTCCCTCTGAACTGAACTTGATGTTTCTTTGTAGATTTGTGGTGAATATTGTCATATTTATTGGGAAAGTAAGGGTCTCAGCACCCATCTTTTTTTTTGTAATGGTTGGATCTGTGTTTTTGGCTTGGTAGTTAGGTTAACAGATTTGTATTTTATTTTTAGCTTTTCTTATCTTTCTTCTTTACTTCGGATGGGTAATTTTATAGGTCCTGACAGTGAACTCCCTTAATAAATATTGGCGAAATAAGATTATTGTTTCCCGCTTGGGTTTTTTCATGTTGCCTCTAAACCCTAATCTACCCCTATACGGGTATATATATATATATTATTATATATATATATATATATTACATTACGTGCTGGTAGGTTTTTTCCTTTTAGGTTCCTGTGGTGTGAACAAAATTTGATTTTAAAAAGGACTACTGAAATATAAATATAAAATAACGAACACATTAAGTAATTTAGTGTATATATACACTGAACTAAATTATAAACGCAACACTTTTTTTTTGCCCTCATTTTTCATGAGCTGAACTCAAATATCTAAAACTTTTTCTATTTACACAAAAGGCCTATTTCTCCCTCTCCCCCCTCAAATATTGTTCCAATCTTCCTAATCTTTTTTAGGTGTCACGTGTGTTAGTGAGTACTTCTCCTTTGCTGAGATAATCCATCCACATCACAGGTGTGGCATATCAAGATGTTTATTAGACAGCATGATTATTGCACAGGGTGTGCCTTAGGCTGGCCACAAAAAAAGGCCACTCTAAAATGTGCAGCTTTATCACACAACACAATGCCACAGATGTCGCAAGTTTTGTGGGAGCGTGCAATTGGCATGCTGACTGCAGGAATGTCCACCAGAGCTGTTGCTGTTCATTTCTCTACCATAAGCTGTCTCCAAAGGCTTTCAGAGAATTTGGCAGTACATCCATCCGGCCTCACAACCGCCTGATCCACTTAAACCACCATCCACCGCAGACAGCTGCTTTGCATACAATCGGTTTGCAGAAAAACCAAAGAATTCTGCAACAGACTCTGTCATAAACCGCCTCAGGGAAGCTTTAGATCTTCATTCAGCTCTCGTCCTCATCGGGGTCTCCCGCCTTGACTGCAGTTCGTTCGTCGTAACCGCTTGAGTGGGTAAAATGTGGTGGGGGCTCCCATTCTATTTCGTGTGTTGTGGGGAGTGGCACTGGGAGAGGTTGTGTTCCTCTACGCCTTGATTCTCTTCACGGATTGAATCCGTTTTTCACCACACTGACATATCGGCAGACGGGATCGCCGTATACGAGCAATCGTGTTTCCAGTTCCCTGCAATATCCAGTCCGAACTCATTCGCATAGGCCATTTGAAGAGAGTTGGACTCAACATTCCACCAGCGGCCACATCAACAACCTGATCAACGCTAGTACGAAGGTAGATTGTGTTGCAACATGGACCCTCCCAATCACCAGTAAAACTGCAACATTTTAGAGTGTCCTTTTATTGTGGCCAGCCTAAGGCACATCTGTGCAATAATCATGCTGTCTAATCCGCATCTTGATATGCCACACATGTGAGGTGGATGGATTATCTCAGCAAAGAAGAAGTGCTCACTAACACAGACTTAGACAGATTTGTGAACAATATTTGAGAGAAAAATGCCTTTTGTGTACATAGAAAAAGTCCTAGATCTTTGAGTACCAGGCCAAGCTCATTAAAAATTGGGGCAAAAAAACACAAGTGTAGCGTTTATAATTTTGTTCCGTGTAACCTTCATAAACTAAACTCGAATCTATCACTTTGCATTTACATACAAAACTGACTAAATCTAATAGCTGAAACTGTGTATATAGCTGTTTTTTGGGAGAAGGGGAAAAAAGATGTTCTCCTCCGCGGACGGTAATTCTATAAACTATCCGGACCCACGGGCCGGCTAGGTCCTGAAGCGTCGTCGGTCCAGTCAGGGGCTAGGGCCTAAATTTGAGGCCCGTGCAGGGCTCTAACGTAGGGATATTTAAGACCGTAAATCAATATATGGTGGCTAGTTATAATGTCCCTAAGTTAACATTAGCTATGCTTTGTGCAGGGTACTGCTAGACTAAGGCGCCATTCTTGTTGATGGTCGTCATTTTTCTCTTCTGTGCAGACACACATATAGTCCCCATACAGTTTATGAAAGTTAGTCAAATCCCAAAGAGGGACAAGTTTTCTTCCCCCACGGTCTAAAAATTATCATGATTACAAACGTGATCCTAAATGCAACAGTTCAAATAAACAACAAGGTAATATTAAGAATAACTTGACTACTTTTAGGAGACCAATATTGCCTTTTTTGGTCTATTTCGTCAACAAAATAATCCTCAAACACGCCACTAATCACCGCTGTTTTGGTCTCTGAGCAACATGGACGGTGTTTTCGTTTTCCTATTAATCAATAAAACCGTGTTTTAAATGATTCGGATTCAGGCGGCATGAGTTGACTCCCTTGTTAACATTGACTTGCTGCCACCATTTACTGGTGGTTTTAAATCTCATTTAAATAATTTGTAATATCAAGTATCAATGTTTTTATGTTTAAATAACAATTTTATTATGCATTGTATACTCGCAGGTTAAATGTATTCATGTCCCCTCTGAGTGAATAAATAGTGTAAATAGCCTTTAAGTACATCTAAATGGCCTCTTCGGATGCGCTCCTTCTTCTGTGTTTCCTACTGCATCAAAGAGTTAATTTGTTTATACTGATGATAATTTGTTTTTAACAGCCCAAATGTCTTATTATTCTAATTGACTGATTAAATTTAAGAATTTGACTCAAAAGATGATGCACTTTTAGAAAAAATGGCTTTATAAATGTAAAAATGCCCATAAAATGTAAAAATAAATGTCAACTTATTGCAACAAATTAATTTCTATCACTGCTGTGAACTGACCGGCACACAGAATATGAAGGATATCAAAACCAGTTACACACCATCAACACCATCACACACCACACAGCACCACCACTCACACACACGACTACACACAGTACGTAGAGAGACATTTAAGAGGGTTTATTCCCCAAATAACTCTAATTTCATGTTGCAGAAAAATGTGTTTAGAAATTGTGTATGGACTCTTGTTCTTGTTCCAAGTTACCACCTTTCCTGTCCACTGATTTTTGCCTACTTTTTATTATTTAAATTAAAAAAAAAAAAAAAAAAAAAAAAAAAAAAAAAAACGCCAAGCCTTCCAAGAAGACCGTAAATGCTTATGTCATGCTTGAGCTTTAGTTAGGCGGAAACTTGAAAGTTAAGTTGCACGACATAAATGCAATGTTTAGGTTTTATTATTATTTTTATTACTATTATTTTTATTTATGCCTTAGTTTTAGTTTGTACCTTTTTTTTTTAAGTAATGTGAAATTGATTTTTGTATTTTTCTTTTTAATTTTTTTATTTAAGATTTTCAATAAAAAAAAAAATTTATTTGCATTTTTGGATTTTTGGTTGGCAATTAAATACATTAAAGGGGTTTAGTTTTTACGGTTATTAATGTATGCAATTTCAGCAGTAAAAATATTTATTTTTCTAAAAATGAAACAAATTAGTTGTTTATTTTTTACTGATAGGCACCTATCTTGCTTATTTTCTCTTGTATATCTAGTATTGCTCTTTATTAAAGAAAAGTGACTTCTTATCCGATTAATCGATGGAATAATTTGCAGAATACTCGATTACTAAAATAATCGATAGCTACAGCCCTAAAGTTTATTTTGGGTGACTACCCCTTTCGTCTATATAATTCACAATTTACCGTCAAAGCCCTACACAGAGCTATTCCTTTGTATTTTCCTGTGCTCAATCTGCCATCCTAGTTATGCATTTAGCACAAGTACCTTGTACCTTGTTGAGAAACCACATACTACAGTGCTCAGATCTGGAGCCATCTCCATTCATGGTCACCCAGCTATACTTCTATCTACGACCCGCTGGTTTGTACAAGTTCTTCAGTTCCCATGATTGCAAAACACCTGGCTGGTCAGGTTTGGTGGGCTTTTCTCTCCTTCCCTCCAAACTTGGTGGCCAAATACAAACGGACCAGGCGATCCATGTTTAACAAGAAATGTGGCAACGATTCCTATTTCAAAAAGAGCACTGCAAATTACGGTGTCTACACCGGACAGCAGTCCACTGGCTGTGCTCGCAACATGTTTGAGGCTCTGTCTAGTGTCTCCAAAGGACATGTTTCACTCTGTTTCAGTACCTTCTAAACAGGACGATGCATTTTACGTAACTTGTCTGGTTCTTTATGTTCGGGTCGTTCCCGCATCCTCCATGTCAGAGAAACGGCATACGTGAGTATTAGTTCTAAAAGTTTCTTGTTGTGGCGCGCCCGCGCTCGCGGTCCGTAGACGGTGTATTTAACTTTTCTTGTATTTAGGCTACTTTCTTATTTAACTTATTTTCTTTATTTATTTTAGTGTTTGCAGTCTGCGTATGCACTTATTGAAGTTTCTAACATAACACACGTTTGGTAATAGATGATTAGCCCTCATTTTATTATTATTTGGTGTTTCAAAGTTGTGTAATATAATATATATTATATATATATATTATTTATATCACTGTAAAAGTTGTGCTGTAAAAATAACGTAAGCTACTGGCAGCTGTTTTGCCACATTGTACTGTTAATTTACAGCTCTCTACCTTTAATTTACAGCTTTTCATTTTTACAGTATGTTACCATTATTATACCATGTGGTAACTCATTTTATTTTGGAAACCGATTGCTGTAAACATAAAACCACAAACACTTAAAGACGAATAAAAAAGCAACCAAAACATGACTTTTATTCAAATCTTTGTAGATTGTCATTAATTAGCATAGCACACATTCATGTACTAAAGTACTTCGTAAAGAGATCATCACTGCATCAGCAACTCGACAGTTACTGCCTTTAAATAAAGCAGCAGAACATCAGTGTTTGTGGCTCGTCATTGACTGAAGCAGTTGTTGCAAATACCACACCGTTACTGCGGTTCGTGCGGGTCTCAATGCGCTCTCATTGTAAGAGCGGTCTGTCTCAGCAGCGCAGCCTCAATGTGGGCGTGGCCCAGGCGAGAGGTGCATTCAAATACAAAGCTGTCAGCGATGTTGAATCATTGGTGACAGCGTTCTGCTCCAGACCGCCCAGGAGGATTGAGCCACTCGACAATGAGGGGGGCGCCGATCCCCACGTGTAAACACTGGCAGATCGAAGAGCTGCGTGGAGAGTGATGCATGCGGGGGCTTTGCCGGCATGAAATCACTCAAACCTGATTGTTCATACCCGTGAGTTCGTCATTACTACCGCCGAGTAACTGGGAGGAGAGAAACACAAGGGGGAGGCGGGGCTCAGCAACGCACACACAAATGCGAAGCTGCCAGCATTTTGCTTTGATCTGCCCAGGAGGATTAAGCTGCTCTTGAACGAGGAGCACTGATTCTCACGTGTAACACACTGGCAGATTAAGCATGCCTGATGTAAAATTGCTCTGCCTGATCGCTCAACCCGCAAGCTTGCCGTTGCTTCCTCCGAGGTAACTGGGAGGAGAGAAACATGAGAGCGGGGAGGCGGGGCTGCTTTCCGCGAACGAACGGGGGCAGACTGCTTTCGTGGTAACGGCAGCCCGTGTCTGTGAGCGCAGTCATAGTGACACACACAATTCGAAGCTGCCAGTGGCAGCATCTACTCCGATCTACTTAAGAGGATAGAGCCACTTGGTGTAAAGAGGGACACTGATCCTTACATGCAAGACACGGATTGAAGCGCAGCGGGGAGAGCGAGTACGCAGGCTCTGTGCCCGCGTGATATCGCTCAGACCCGGTTGCTTAGCTCCCAGACTCCGCCGTTTCTCTCTCCGAGACTTGCTGAGAGAGGAGAAACGGAAGAGCGGGCT